>BMAU01019618.1:1850000-1960008 GCA_019973935.1 Trichonephila clavipes
TGTATTTTATAAAGTAAAAAAAAAATACTGTAACTATATAAATATTTATATTAAATTTTAGAAATATATTTTTATATTAATAAATAATATTTATAATAAAATATATAATAAATATTCAATGGTATTATACATAAAAATTAGTTAAGTTAGTTTTATAATGGGAAATAAAATATACTATAAATAAAATATTATATATAATATAAAATAATTTATAAAGTATTTATAATATTATTAAATTAATTTATAATTAACATATTAAAAAATGTCTTTTTTATATATTATTAATTTAATTATTTTATAATTTTATAAAACATTTAATAAGTCCTTATTATTAATTAATTATTATTAATTTTTTATTTATTATTGAAATAATAAAATTAATGATAAATTAATAATAATTTTAATAATAAATTAATTGTAGTTTTAATAATAAATTAATAGCAATTTTAATAATAATTTAATAGTAATTTTAATAATAATTCATAATCATTTCAATAATAAATTAATAATTTTAAAAATAAACTAATACTTTCCATAATAAATTAATACTTTCATTAATAAATTAATAATTTTAATAACAAATTAATATTTTTAATAATAAATTTATAATTTTAATAATAAATTCATAATTTTTATAATAAATTCATATTTTTTATAATAAATTCATAATTTTTATTATAAATTAATAATTTTTATAATAAATTAATAATTTTAATAAAATAATTCTTATTAATTAATTTTAATTATTAATTATTTTAAATATTTTAATCAATAATAATTTTAATAATAAATAATTTAAATAATAAGTTTATTGAATTGTTTTTACGTTATAAAATACAAAATAATTACATAAAATATCATTTAATATTTAATAAACCTTTCATAAATAAGTTTATTTAATTTTAAAAATAATTAAATGAAACGAAAAAAATTGACCGATGGATCGAACCCAGACCTCGCGCATATTATGCAAACGATATATCAACCAAGCTACGAAATCGTTGGAGGAAATTGAAATTTAATTGTATAAAAGCTAAGCATGAATTTCGAAGGCTTTTTTCTCCGAATTGACTGGCCATTCGGTGGAATTACATTAAGGGTTGAACACCCTAAAGGAGTACTACTATTACACAAAGTCTCGACCCCAAATGAATTTCCTTTGTTGTGCCCGCTCCTTGTAAGTAGGAATTGACTTAAAAATTTATATATATATATATATATATATATATATATATATATATATATTACTTGTTTTAAATAATGCTTATCACACTACATAGAAATAAAACTATTAAAAGCGTGTTACTTTATCAAAGAAATGCAAAATAACCGCGGGAAAAAAACTCGGTGGAATCTTTTCGTGCGAATAACTACCAAAGAAATACGATCGAGTAAGTGAATTAATGAAGCTGTCACATCCATTTCTCTTCTTTCATCACACATTACACGGCTACGATCTTGGATCATCGAGGCGTATCTGGAGAAATCACGACTCGGGTATGTCGTATTATCTCGTGACAGGACAAAAAATATGGAGAGCTTATTCCGTCGGAAATGTCACGTCTCATGCTGCCGTGATTTATACGTATGAAAAAGAAAGATGTGAATATTATTAAGGTGGAATAATATGCATATCTGTATTGGGGTAGAAATGATTTGGGAATTTTTGAATTCTTTGGAGTTAATTAGTGTAAAGGTTGAAGAATCGGGGATATGTGGCTTTTAGGTCTGAAGGTCTAGTTGAGAACTTGTCACAAGTTTTTTTTTATTATTATTATTTCATAAATTTTACTTCGATAACTTTAAAATAATTAATTTATTTGCTACTTAAATGTCAGTTTTCAATTCCTACACTATGAGCTCACACTCTCTATATATTTATTTATTTATCTTGGTGGAATTTTCAATCGCGTTAATAAAATACATTTTAAAGCGCTCAATTGAGCTGAAATTTTATATACCTTATTATTTTTTGGATGACAATATAGTAATTTAATTATAATTAATAAAAATTAATTGATTAGAACTAATTATTCAAAGAATTACAAATTCAGCCACGTTGGCATCACTTTTGGCGACTTGTGTCAAATTTTTTATACTTACATTTTAAAGCATGCACTTGAACTGAAATTTTATATACACGATTGTTTTGGATGACAATACGATACTTTAATGATAATTAATAAGAATCAATTACCACTTAATGTTGTGATGCTCTCATATGTATATACATATGTATATTAATTGTAACTATTTAATAAAAAGTAACTAAAATAAAATTTTTCTTTTTTGATCTAAGTAGGAATTGACTCAAATTTTTTTTTAATGTTACTTGTTTTAAATATAAAAAAATTAATATTTTAGTGCGATACACTGATTAGAACGATGCAATAACAACGCATTCAAATTAAGAGACTACATTCAAAATCAATGTAAGGATATATATTTTAAGGTGACTACGTTCGGAATGGAGATTTTGCATAAGCATGTAAATGAATACTTTTTCTATATTTATTTAGTTTTTATTTAGTTAAATTATAATGTACATTTAATCTTGTTTCAAGAATACTATTACAATAAAAAATTAATTAAATGCGATGTTTTGGCAGAAAATTAAGAATGACATGTTTTCAAAACATTCTCCTTTTATATTAAAAAAAAGTTTCTTAAAAATAATACTTTTTTCCTGCATATAGCTAAAAGACTTTTGTACAAAGCCTAAGGTAAGGCATTTGGAAAATATGATTTAGAAGTGTACTTGTTTATATTTTTATACACACATCAGAGTGGAGAAATTTTTACAAAGACAACGGTTATTTTTTCAATTGAATGTAACTCTGAAAATTATGTGAATTGTACAAAATACTAGTTCAACCCCTGTATAGAAGTCCTTGCTGTATGTAAGCAAAATATTATTATGGAAGCATTTTTCATAAAAGAATGTTATGAAAATATATCATTCTTTCATCATTTTTGGTCAAAAAGTTGCGTTTAAATTACATTGGTGGCCAAAGTTGGAAACACTTTTTAAAATTATGTTTTTAAAGTTTGCTTATAGAAAATTTTGCGTTGCACAAAATGCAAAGTATTTTATATCATTTTAAAGAAAATTTAATACTAAATTCAATACAAAAAAGAAAATTCAAATATTTGCAACGCAAAAAAGTTATGTTGCAATAACTGTCAATATACATTAGATATTCAAGATAGCAGTGAGTTATCAGAGCTTAGTGGGGTGGCCTTTATTCTTTATTACAGCTTCACATCGATGTTTCATTGAACTGAAAATAGTTTTAAGCTATTTCTTCGTTATTACATGATGCCAGGAAACAATTATATCCTCAATTAGTTCCTTTTTATTTCATGGGTATCTCATTCGGACAACAGTTTTCAAACGGTGCCACAAGTTTTTGATAGAATTGAAGTCAGGACTATATATTCCCTGGTTAGGATAACAATTATATTTAGTCTAAAAGCAATAGCATCAAATAAAAGAGTAGAGGGGGAACATGTGTGATGAGAAAGTGGTATTTTCTTTGTTAAAATTACATAACAGGTCGGTAGTTCAGTGACTGCATCTCGAAACTGAAAGTTTTGTTTAAGATGTCAGGAGACAAATTTAATTAAAAAAAGCAGGTAAAGACCGAAAAAGATTCACTACATCTTTTGAAGACAGAAGGACAAAAATACTATGGTTCATATATAAAAGAATTTCATGGACATCCATCAGAAGTTATCTGAGTGATGCTCTCTGGTGTTTTTGTCAGTTCAAAAACAATCAGGAGTAGATTAACAGATGTAAGACTAGAAGGTAGAATTCCATGAAAAAAGTCGAATCTCAGTTTACAGCAGGGCTAAAAGGGACCATAGTGGGCAATGGAAAACATTAATTGGTCAAATTATTATTGGTTACAAGTTATATAGAGAAAGACGAAACTAAAATATCAATATTCAGTAGTGATAGCCTAAAATATGTAAGTTGTAGAATAGCAGAAATGCTACATCCTGACTACATCCAGGTAACTGTGAAGCGACCAGTGTTCTACTGTCATGAGTATCTATACATCGACAGTTATTGCAGCATAACCGTTTTGCCTAGCAAATATTTGAATTTTCCTTTTTGTGTTAAATTCAGTTTTAAATTCTCTTTAAAATGGTGTAAAATACTTTGCATTTTGTGCAACGTAAAGTTTTCTATTAGCATACAAACTTAAAAAACATAACTTTAAAAAGTGTCCACAATTTTGACCACCACTGTACTTTATACTGTAAAATTATTCTTAAGAAATTGTACCTATACATTCTGATTCAGGTGACACTTAATATCAAAAAATTATTCATTTATACACTTTTTAAAAATCACAGTTCCGACCGTTATCATCGTAAAGGATAAAGTTTGTACGTGTTCCACATAATGGATAATTGAAAAGTACAACATATGCAGAGCAAAGAAACTTTGTACTGCGAAAATCGCACATTACAGAAATCATCTCCGCATTTCGCTTGAAACAAATAGATTTTTCATCTCACCGACTACACATACACACTTAAGTGTGACTTCAGACTATTATTCATTTATTTTCCTAGCCTCACATCCATCATTTTGACAAATATGATACTTTCGAAAAGATTGTGCTGATATTTATCATTTCAGCAAACGTTCTTTTGCAAGAGAACTCGCAAATTTAGGTACAATAAATGATTTCATAATGATGCTAATTATATCGTGATCTAGTAAAAAGTATGGTTAGTCGCATAATAGGTTTTATTGTTCACTTCTAGAACTTTGTTCGAGTTGATAATTTCCCTCCGGTAAATTGATTGATTTACGCTTTCCCTGAATTAATGATTCTTCACTAATAATACGCTTATGATTACTTTCTTTTACTTATTTAATGTTTTGTAAGTGTGTTTGTTATCCAGAAAACAGAAATGTTCAAATGTAAAGGTGTTTGTATTCTTGTATATACTACAGGTCTAGTGTTTCTGCAGTACCGTAGCGAGACAAAGCGCGCCCTGCTGCCGAACGAGATTACGACGTTGGACACAGTAAAAGCCCTTTTTGTGCGCTCCTTCCCGAAGCAGCTCACCATGGAATACCTCGACTCTCCCCACATCCGCATCTACATTCACGACCCCGCCAAGGATATGTTCTACGAGCTAGAAGACCTCAGGTACGATACCTCTTCCAATGTATTGTACTATTTCTGACAGTACCTATATCAATATTGTTAGCTGTACATAATTTAACATGTCATATTTTTGATGATAGCTTCTATTAATTTGTATTCATTGTCCGTAATATTGCCATGTTTCGTAAACATTTCAACGAACGAGTGGTCCAGTGGTAAAGCCGCCGCTAGTAGAACTGTTGGTTTCAGGTTCAAAAACTTACGATTGCTACTCGCCGGATTTTTTAATTTGATTTAGACGGACTTTCTGGAATTTTCCAGAGGGTTGCAGCGTATGCAAATTTATGTTAGTTCAAGTATTTCTTGAATATTCTAGATGTCGCTACTGTATCTTATATAAGCTGTGCTTCCTTCGAGCTGGGGGTTAGTTCACCTGGCAAAAATAGTCCTTATATATATCCCGATAGTTACAGACCAATTTCCCTTCTACGCATCTTAAGGTTCACTGGGGCTGTTTTTTTAGACATTCAGAAGGCTTTTGACAGGGTCTGAGTCAGGGAACTCATCTACAAACTTATCACTAACAATTTTCCACATGTTTTAATTCATCTAATTAATTCTTATTTAGTTAACAGATCCTTCAAAGTAAGAGTGAATGATACTCTTTCTTTTAATATTAAAAGTGGTGTGCCCCAGGATAGTCTTCTTGGGCCCCTGCTACTCAACATATATATTAATGATGTACCTACTCACCCTCAAACCAGTACTAATATTTACGCTGAGGATACTGCTATCCTGGCTACTTATAAAAATCGCAACACTATCCCCCTGTAACGTCGTCAGAAGGTAGCGTGAAAATAATACATCACAGCAAGGTTGTGGGAGTAAAAAAAAATACTTTAAATTTTTTTCTCCAATAATATAATCGATTTAAGTTAGATTGTAAAGTTAACAGTTTCCGTGCCTAGCCAGTATGGTGACTCCGTTTTGAAGTCGCTCACTCCACAGCTTGTCTCCGCCCAGTCCGCAAGGCGTTTTTACTCATTCACGTTTCGGATTCCTCGTCAGCATCACCGAGCAAAAAACTCTGGGATTCTCCTCTCCGCTTCCTAAAAACCACCAGCCCCTTTTTGAGCTCTTTTTCCTTCTTTTTCTCGTTCTCTTTTTTTTCTTTTTCTCTTTTTTTTTTTCTCTCCCGGTTTTTCCAACCTTTTAAAACATCAGGGGCAGTCCATTTCTCCCCCCTCACGTCTTCTCATTGGTGGGCCCATATGAGTCGATCCTTCAACCTCAACTCATTAGAGCCCATTGGTCCATAATCCGCCAATCGTCCACTCACCCGGTTTCTTCACAAACCAGCAGGTGTCCGACACAAGCACCGACGGCCGAGCCACCGACGGCCCACTGTCGTCGTTTTACCGCCTTTGAGGACAATTCGCCATTGTGTAAGTAAGGCGACAGTCCGCTGCCCCGGAAGCGATTTCGTCCACAGTAGAATGGTCAGACAATTGTTGGTCTCGTCTAACCGGCACCAAAGTCCAGACGCTAAATAAGCGATAATGAACCCCAGCTGCACGTGCACCTAAAACTCCTTCTAGTATTGTCCTGCAATAGTATTGTCCTGAAAGAGTGAATCTCGTTTCAAAAGGAGAACGTCACAACTTCCTTACCCCTAAAAAAAAGGTCCATTTCATGGGACTGCTCTGGTCCTAGTTGGATTCAGTTCTTAGAAAGCACACACATAAAGATCGTCCCATCAATGAGATTGATCAGGGCAGCACAATCCCGGTATTAAACACAATAAAAAAAAATAACATAATACATGAATCAAAATTTCAAAAAAAAAATGTACACTTCACACAATTAGATCTTAAAATCCAAATCTGGGATTCTTTTTCTCAAAGTTACATTTCACCTTTAAATTATAATTTTTAAACAAAATGTGTCAAATGCCAATCTCTTACTAACCATCTACACTTAATCGCGCATGACTACAGAAGTAAACCTCTGTTGGCCTACGGTTGACTAAGAGACATCAGAGATTTTCACTGACATCCATTTTCTTCCACAATGTACACAGATACACTCACACACATACAAATAAAACAGTAATTTAAATATATATAATAATTAATAGAAAAATCCACAAACTACTTATTCCAATCTACTTAGGCCGTCCGCGTTTCCATGGAGCCTCCCAGGTTTGTGTTTGATTTCAAAATTAAACGGCTGTAAACTCAACGCCCATCTTTGTAACCTAGGATTAGTACTCCCCATCTTGTTTAGGTACTTTAAAGGGTTGTGGTCGGTTTCTATAATAAATTTTTGCCCGTCTAAATAATGCTTTAATCGCTTTAGACCAAAAATTATCGCAGCTAATTCTCTTTCCACCGTGCTGTAGTTTCGCTCCGCTTTAGAAAATTTTTTGCTTAGGAAAACGATGGGGTGTTCTTCCCCCTCTATTCTTTGCGATAAAACAACCCCAGCACCCACCTCACTCGCGTCCGTTTGCAGGATGAAATCCGTGGCAAAATCTGGGGCAAACAATATGGGTTGGGAGACGAGTTTCGCTTTTAGCTCCTCGAACGCTTTCCCACATTTCTCATCCCAAGTGATCTTATCTTTCTTAATTTTCCCTTTCAGTGCGTCGGTCAAGGGTGAAGCTATTGTGCTGTAATTTGGGATATAATGAGAGTAGTACCCCACTAGACCGAGAAAGGATCGTACCTGTGTTTTAGTGGTGGGCCGCGGGAAATCTGCTATAGCTTTTATCTTCAGATCACTCGGAGATCTACTCCCTGAACCAATTCGATGCCCTAGAAATAAGACTTCTTCTTGAGCAAACTTACATTTAGAGGGTTTCACTTTTAGCCCCGCCTTTCTCAATCTTCCTAAAACTATGTCGATATGCTTTAAGTGATCTTTCCACCCTTGTGGGAAAAAATGGCTACATCGTCTATGTACGGCAATGCAAATTGCTCCAACCCCTCTAAAACTTGGGCCATCAATTTGCAAAAATAATAGGGCGCACATACTAACCCGAACATCATTTTCTTGGGGATATAGGTGCCAAATGGAGTAACGAATGCTGCGTATCTCTGAGCTCTCGGCGTGAGCGGAATCTGAAAGTAACCTTTCGACAAATCCATCACAGTTACATAGGGAGCCGCACTCACTTTTTCTACTATCTCTTCAATATTTGGCAAAGGGAAAAATTCAGCTCGAGTTATCTCGTTCAATCGACGATAATCAACACATGGACGAGGGTCTTTATTTGGGCTTTCTACTTAAATAAGGGGCGAAGTGTAATCGGACTGTCCTATCTCTATTACACCCAGTTCCAACAAACGTTTAATTTCTTCTCGCAATATGTTAATTTGTCTCGGACACATCCGATAAGGTTTTGTTTTAATGGGCTTGTCCGAGATCAGTTCAATATCCATTCGCATCAAGTGAGTCGTCCCAGGGTCTGGGGAAAACACGTCCTTATTTTTAGTAATGACTTGTTTTAATTCGTCGATCTGAGAGGGGGATAGTTTAAATTGCAGTTGACTTTCCCGCAATATTTCGTGATAGTCAAACTTCGTGCATTGTTTATCTGGATAAGGAATTTCAGCATCTCCTTCTATGTCATCCGAGACTTCTTCTACAACCAGGCTTACCAGCTTGGGTCTCCGATGATGCGGTTTTAGTAAGTTTACGTGATAGATAGTACTACGGTCCCTTCTTCCTGGTAGATCTATCACATAATTTGTATCCGAAATTCTACTAAGTACCTTTCCCGGCCCTATCCAATTCACCTCAAGTTTATTTTGTTTAGAGGTAGCTAACACCATTACCAGATCCCCTTCTACAAATTTCCGTTCCACGGCATCGCGATCGTACCACGTTTTCCTTTTAACTTGGCATTCTTTCATCCTAGTGATCGCAATATCTTGGCAACGTTTAAGTCTATTATTTAACTGCAATATATATTCCACTACCGATTGACTCGTGTTTCCCTCCTCCATCCATTCTTCGTAAACTAACGTTTGGGGTGTTCTCAAATTCTTTCCCATGACCAACTCGGTGAGACTGAAACCTGTACTCTCGTGCGCAACCGTTCTGAGAGAGAATAATGCTAAAGGAAGAACCCCCTCCCAATCTTCTCCCGATTCCACGCACAAAGCCTTAATTACGCGCTTGATGGTTCTATGCACTCGCTCCACTGCATTGCTTTGGGGGTGGCTGACTGATGACCTCGTCACTTTGATGCCGAACTTATTGAAAAAGGTGGTGGTCAATTCACAAGTGAAAGAAGTCCCCGGGTCGGATTGTATATCGCGCGGGAATCCTATCCTAGAAAAGATACTCAAGAGGGCGTCTATTACGTTCGGGGAAGTAATACTCTCCACTGGAATAGCTTCCGGGTACTTAGAGGCTACGCAAATTGACGTAATCAGATATCTGTTTTGCTTTGTTGAGACAGGGAGAGGTCCCACAGCATCTATATTGATTTTAGAGAATACCTCCGAAATAATCGGCACTAATTTCAGGGGTGCTTTCGCCTTATCTCTCGGTTTCCCTACTCGTTGACACGAATCGCAAGTTTTGACGAACTCCTCCACGTCTCTGTACACGTTCGGCCAAAAAAAATGCCTTAGAATTCTATCTTTGGTTTTCGTCACCCCCAGATGCCCCCTATTTCGTCATGGCTAAGTTTGTTAATGTCAAGTCTAAACTTTATGGGTACGCATAGCTGTCTGACCTCCTCCCCTCGCTTACTTTTCGCAACTCTAACTAATTTCCCCCTGATGACCCTAAATTCTTTGTCTATTCCTGTTAGGGCCTTATCCCATAATGGTTTCAGATCGGGGCATTTTCTTTGTTCCTCTTTAAGTTCAACACCATTCACTTTCGCAAAACTTCTCCTTCAAAAGCAGGAATGATAAAGCTATCGTCTTCCCCTCCCTCGGACGGGGGGAAAATCCGTAAGTTCAAGATCCTCTTCGTTCGCCTCTTTTTCTTTCTCGGGGGAAAATCTTTTTTGTTTACTTCAAGTCACCACTGCATTAACCAACTGTACCCCCTGTTCGTCTGACTCCAGCAGTTCAGCTGTTCGGTTTCCCAATAAATATAGATCATTGTCACTACTATCCTGTTTTATTGCAGCCTTGGTATAAAACTCTCCTTTCTTCGTTTTGATTTTAATTTTAGCCAGAGGCAAACAGTGGCAAATTTCATCTAACGGGCTTTTCAACCAAACGTATTCACCTAGGAGGTCATTTTCATTAATCCAGCTCCGCGAACAGACGTCTATGGATGACCCCGAATCTCTTGGACATACGCGATCAATGCCATTTATTTCCATGTTCATTTTGAATTTTTTAAATGGGTCGTAATTCCCGGTATTTAAAGTTAAATTAGCTACCGTTTCGAAATTATTTTTCCTTAATCTAGGGCACACTGGCTTTATGTGCCCTGTCTCATTGCAGTAATAGCATATTATGGGCTTCCTTTTCTCAAATTGATTATCCCCCGCCCTGGGGCACTCCCTCCTAATTTGAGAACTCCCATGGCTTACCTCATGCTTATAAGGATCCCTGTTTAAGAGCCCGACATTTTTACCCTTACCACTAAAATGCGCTAATTTATTTTTACTTTCGAGAGGCTGTTTATCAAAGGTTCTACGCTCCCAGGTTTTCGTCGGACCTGTTTTTTTATGCACTCTTCTAATCGCCTCAAAATGGTCCAATTTCTCAGCTAAACTTTTAGCCTCCTTGAAACCATCCCACGAATCTAGAAAATGGTCTACTAATTCACTTGGTGCTCTTTTTTTTATTTGTTCTGTCACTAGTAGCTCTTTCAATGCGGCGAAATCACCCACTTTCATCCCCGCTAGCCAGTTGTCCAGGTAGGACTCTTCTAATCACCTCAAAATGGTCCAATTTCTCAGCTAAACTTTTAGCCTCCTTGAAACCATCCCACGAATCTAGAAAATGGTCTACTAATTCACTTGGTGCTCTTTTTTATTTGTTCTGTCACTAGTAGCTCTTTCAATGCGGCGAAATCACCCACTTTCATCCCCGCTAGCCAGTTGTCCAGGTAGGACCTTAGTTCGAATACTAAATCCGCCCACATGGCCCCTGGTCTGCGTTGATGCGACTCAAATCTATCTCTAAGGGCTATCGGTGTGAGTTGGAACCGGGCCAAGAGTAGATTTTTATGTGGGGTAATCGTCGCTTTTCTCTAAAGGTTCTTTCGCTACTATCTCCGCAATTTCTATCGGAAGTAAAGGAATGAGTTGAGAGACCCATCTATCCTCAGCCACTTTTTCTTTTTTCGCCTGCCTTTCAAATATTTCAAAAAATAAATTAATGTCTGCATTTTTTGCATCAAATTTAGGCACTAAGTCTTTTAAATTAACACGTCTATTTACCCCTTGCCCTTCTAAATCGGCAGACGATACACTAACCGTCTCAGTGGCGTTAGACAATCTTAACCGCTCCAACTCATATTCTCTAGTTTCTCTATGCTCCTCAAATTCCCTTTCTTTTTCTTCTAAAATTCTCTCCATCACCGCTTTGGTCGTTTTCATATCATTTTTATCACTTAGTAAAATTATATCCTTAATTTCTACTTTTGTTTGATCGCCGTTGACTTCTACCCCTAATTCCCTTGCTACTTCTAGAAAATCACCTTTTCTTAATCTTAAAAGGAAAGTCATCATGCAATAATATACAACACTAAATCCAATCTCAATTGTCACTAAAACAATTCAAATATCCAACGCAAATCTACACTATACTTAGTAGTACTACACAAACTTATACAACTACCCGGCGTAACTAACCGTACACTAAACCTAGACTTTAATTATACTTCACAAAATTATACTCATAACTAGCATAACTAACAGTACCCTAGACTGAGACTTAATTATATTTCACAAAATAATAAAAATACTCAGAGTAACGTGACAATACACTACGCAAAACTGTTCTAACGAAGCAAGTATACTACTGTATACTACGACTTAACTCAATAAACAAACACACATACAAACATAGCACACCAATACTCTTCAAATAAACTTAATAATTTCTGTAGTCTCTCAGTCTAGACTTTTAACTCTATCTAGCATTACTTTTCTTACAAAATTTTACATAAACTAGAAATAATGTATTGCTGCCCCGATACTATACTCAAAGAAAAAGACTGACCTTAACATTGCAAGTGGAAACACTGGAAACATCTTCCTCATCCTTCTCCGGGGGAAAAAACGGAAGGCAGGCACTTCGCGGGCACTCTTCACGAGCAGAAAAATACAGGAATTCCGGGAAACCTTTCAGGTGAGCACGCTTTCTTAACACACGGGCACGAGCATGGCACTCCGGTCACTTCTTGTTGCATGTAATTCGATGAAACACATTTCTTTCACAAGTTGTGCGAGAATCAGGCGGGCATAACTCCATACGGCTGGCGTTTTATTTTTTTTCTCAATAAAGGGTTCGAGGCATCTATTCACAGAAATGCCTATCCCACCAAGCTGCCACCAAATTAGATCTTGCTGTAACGTCGTCAGAAGGTAGCGTGAAAATAATACATCACAGCAAGGTTGTGGGAGTAAAAAAAAAATACTTTAAATTTTTTTCTCCAATAATATAATCGATTTAAGTTAGATTGTAAAGTTAATAGTTTCCGTGCCTAGCCAGTATGGTGACTCCGTTTTGAAGTCGCTCACTCCACAGCTTGTCTCCGCCCAGTCCGCAAGGCGTTTTTACTCATTCGCGTTTCGGATTCCTCGTCAGCATCACCGAGCAAAAAACTCTGGGATTCTCCTCTCCGCTTCCTAAAAACCACCAGCCCTTGTCTTTTTCCAGCTCTTTTTCCTTCTTTTTCTCGTTCTCTTTTCTCTTTTTTTTCTCTCTCCCGGTTTTTCCAACCTTTTAAAACATCAGGGGCAGTCTATTTCTCCCCCCTCACGTCTTCTCATTGGTGGGCCCATATGAGTCGATCCTTCAACCTCAACTCATTAGAGCCCATTGGTCCATAATCCGCCAATCGTCCACTCACCCGGTTTCTTCACAAACCAGCAGGTGTCCGACACAAACACCGACGGCCGAGCCACCTCCGGCCCACTGTCGTCGTTTTACCGCCTTTGAGGACAATTCGCCATTGAGTAAGTAAGGCGACAGTCCGCTGCCCCGGAAGCGATTTCGTCCACAGTAGAATGGTCAGACAATTGTTGGTCTCGTCTAACCGGCACCAAAGTCCAGACGCTAAATAAGCGATAATGAACCCCAGCTGCACGTGCACCTAAAACTCTGTCTAGTATTGTCCTGCAATAGTATTGTCCTGAAAGAGTGAATCTCGTTTCAAAAGGAGAACGTCACGCCCCGTACACTCAAATCACACCTACACCTTCTTGAAAACTGTTTTAACACATGGAAAATAAAAATTAATGTAGATAAAACAATGGGGCCGTACTCTTCACCAGGAGAAGATAATCAGTCACACCACCAACCCTCTATTCCACACAACTACACTGGGCTCAGAGAACGAAGTACCTAGGAGTACTCCTAGACAAAAATTTATCATGGAAACAACACATCTTATACGCGCGTGAAAAATTCCGGAACACCTTGCGCTCAATTTACCCCTTAATTTGCCAGAATTCTCGAATGAATCTTTACAACAAAGTACTTCTCTACACTGCTGTTTTGCGGCCCATCTTAACGTATGCTTGCCCTGTGGGGGCTATGCAGCTAATTCAAACATTAAACTTTTAGAAAATGCCCAAAATGCTTTAATCAGGAATATAACGAAGGTATGTAGATATACTAAAAATAGAGATATTTACAAAGCTATTAACATTTATCCTTTTAAAAAATATATTCAAAAAATAGCAATTAAATTTTTTGATGTTTAATCTGCCAAATTCAAATAACTTAAATGTCTTTAATCTTGAAAATTACAATCCCAATGTCAATACTAAGAGGCCCAGAAGAATCCTTCTGGAGTCGTATATAATCCCCCATAGTAATTAATTTCGTCATTCCCCTCGTGGCGAATAACCATTTTCCAATTTGTCATTTTACTTTCACGTTTCATTTCTTATTTTTAAAATATTTTCAATCTGCTATCCACACAGGTCAACTCAACTTCTGTTCCATAAGTTCAAGGCAGCGAATAGAGTGTTAACTCACTGATTCTTTTAGTCCACTAATCAGGAAGCTCTCTCTCAATCCAAACCTCTCCACTTCTAGATCCAAAAGCCCTCGTGTAGCTGAACAGTGCGACGTTAATATTCAATCAATCAATCAATCCACTTTTAGACCCAAATACCTTTCGATATGGGATGGAGGAACGTTTCGCGTTCCGTTTCCCAAAGATGTCAAGCTTCTCGGGGGGTCAGTTCGTCTGGTGTACGATCAAGTAGATCACGCTGGCATTCAATGATTTCTCATTGCTCTATTCAACCGTTGTATTGCTACCAGTGGCGCACACAAGGGGTCCTAGGGGTCCGGACACCCCCCATAGCCCTTGATTTTTTTTCGATTGGTTATAATCTTATGTATATATTGCGTAAAATTTAATTATGTATTTGTTATTAATAATTAATTTTATTAATTAATGCTAATTATTTATTCAATAATTTATTTTTTATTGTTTTTATTCCCGAAAATTGATAAAATCAAAATAATATGTTGGGCGGTGTATTGGAGCATGATACCAAAATGGTGGACTTTCGACCCTGAACCCCCACCCCCTTGAAAAATTTATGTGTGCGCTACTGATTGCTACCTATTCTACTCCAAGAATCTTCGTGACAATATTATTGTCCGATACATTTAAAAATAGCTGGAATATGTATAAGTGCTTGTTTTATGAACTAGGAGAATTTTTTTTAAATTTGTGGCGTACTAATCTACATGCTCAGTAAAATGAAACACCCGAGCTGGACTAGCTAAGCAATTTTGTTGGAGTGGGCTTTCATCTTTGAACTTCTAGACTGCATGCAGTCCTCAATCCTATATTTGGTGGTCTTCGATATCAGAGACGACGAAAGTGGTGTTTTCTCAGTCTGCGAAGAGGCATAACGGTCATTGGCTGTTACGAGGAGATCCGGGAGGCGTGCCTAAAAGTTTCTTAATGATGGAGAATTTTTTGGCATGGTTGAGAACTTAGAGGTTACTCTCTGGTTGGTCGATAGTGAAAGTGAACATAGACTACGACTGGCTACCCAGGAACTCAGAAAATTGGAAATAGGGACAGAGCGAGAGGAGCTTGTGCAGTGACACAATTTAGAATTCTCTCTCTCTCTCTCTCTCTCTCTCTCTCAATTTGGATAAAAATTAAAAGAGAAGGAAAATAATTGAATTTTTACTGCGAGGAATCAAAAAGCTACGGAGGGTTAATGTAGAATCAATCAATAAGAATTTTTCCTTGTATTTTTGATTTTATTATTAGGGATTATATGGAGTTAAGTTAAACACATATTTAAATTTTTATTAACAGGCAGATAATTAAAAAAATTATACAATTTTCTGTGTATAAGCTTTCAAACTATTCATTTTTAAAGCTTTACGTATGTCGTTATTGCGCATGTAACTTGTGACTTTGACGATCATACGTACGAAAGAATTGCTAAGCAATTTTACGGTGGATCTTTGGGCATATGGGTTGCAAGTAGCCCTCAATCCCATGACTGACAGTCTTTGATGGGAAGTGACGAAAGTGGTGTTTCTCAGTGTGCGATATACTGCATGGTAAAAGCAATTTAGATGGTTACAGATGGTTACATTTTATAAGGAACTGGGATACGTCAATCCCTCAGTCCTCTATCTTGTTTTAGAATCGGCTTGGTTTTGCTCCTTGGCTGGTGATGGTGGGCGTGGAAATCGGTGGCAGGAGCCAATGAGATAGCAGGCAGGCGCATGACTTCTCATGAGTGGCTTTGATTGGATGATGGGAGTGAGCTTCGAAAATTGTACTTGGGAAAATTTTTACAGAGTAGCTATTGATGTTAAAGTTTAACAATTGATGGTAAAATATTCATGGAAATAAAATGAAAATATAATAAATTTTGCAGAAAGAGAAATTACGGAAAAAGGAGTTTAAAATTTATCTAACATAGCTTCGGAAAGAAGTAAAGCCTTAGCTTTATCATCTTCGGAGTTTTTTAATTTGGGAAGTAATTGTAAAATTTCAGGTGATCTTTTTATAATGTTAGAAATCATGCTGACCAGTTCAATCACTTGAGCTAGGTCTGAATTTTCATTTTCTATGGCTTGGATTCCGTGGGAAACTTTGTTATTTGAATTTTCATTAGTTTTTTCAGTTAACTTGTGGAAAGGGGTGGGGTGGAGGGGGGTGCGGTTCCGCTAACAATGTTAGCGAAAGAGACACCTTCCCTACGAACGTTGCTTTCGAAAGTTTTATTCGCGGTAAGGGGAGTGCCCTTTTTTGGCTTAGGGAACTTGGGGCATTTGGTGTAGCAGGCCGAATGACCATATTCTTGGCAATTTATGCAGAAGAGGTTTTCCTGTCACTCCTTTATCGGGCATTGACGGGTGGGGTGCTCTTTTCCACACTTTAGACATCTTGGCTTGAGGTGGCAGTTTTCTGCCGTGTGAAAGAAATTGTTGCAGTTAAAACATTGGGTAATTCCTCTGATGAGGTAACCTTCAATTTTAACTTGCATGTAGCCGACAGTTTTGAGATCGAAGATCTTTTGATTATTGGCGTTGCGGGGGAGGGTGACTTGGAAAAATGGGAGAGCGGTCTTAGTTTTCTTAGAATTGAATTGGGAAACATTTTCAATTGTGAATCCTTCTTCTAGGTCGGATTGTATCTCGTGAGTTTTGGTAAAAATGGGCAGTCTTTAATGACTATTTTGATTGGTTTTATTGGCTTTGGTTTAAGTGAGAAAAATTCAAAATCTTTGTCTTCTTCAAGAAAATTTGTAAGAGCATTATACTCTTCTATGTCATTAGTGATTAATTTAATAAATTCTCCTGACGATTTGTTAGTGATATCTGGGAATTTTTGATAAATGGATTTAAGTTGGTCTCTGATATTTTTCTTAATTTTAAGATGAATTGGGGGAGGGGGCTTGGGTTTTGGGGGCGCTGTTTCATTATTTTCTTCCGGAGCAACTTGATCCTTATCATTTTTAGATTCAAGATCTGAGAAACTTTCATTTACAGTGACTGGCTCACTAGGTAAAGGAGAGACAGGTCTAGCTGTTTTCTTGGGGAATACAAAGTCTTCCACAGAATCCTTTTTATTAATTTTACGTTTTTTATTTTTATTTTTATTTTTAGCATTATTTGCATTTGTGGGTGCTTCAGAATAATTTTTTAAAATGTTATTAGAATCACTATCTGTATGCTTTTCAGTCGGTATTGGGGGGGGGAGTACAGTAACTACCATTGCAATTAAAAGTCATACATGGGGGAGGGAACGAAGCTCACTCACCATTGTTTCCTTTTTTCTTTGGGTATCATTAATAGAGGCCCGAAGAATGGCCTTCATCTCGTGGTTATCATCGGTGTCTGGAAAGCTGACAAACTCAGTGCAGCGATTGATAACTATGTCAAGGGCTTCGATTTCCAGCGAAAGCCTGTTTCTCTCTTCGCAGCTGTTGGTAATATGTCTAAGCAATTTTATTTGGAATTCAACATATATACACAACTACTTTAATTATAATAGTGGTAACTATTTACAGAATGGAAGACTAATTACAGTATGGTAAACGAATGGCAACAGAAAATGAGTGGTGGTGCTACATCCCCCCCGGAGAGAAAAAGGGTTGAGCTTGGAAAAATTCCGAAAAATGTACACGCCGTCCAGAACGAATTGTTATCATGGATCTCGCAGAGCTAAGCATCAGAACAGAAGGTCCAGAACTGGGAGGATCATCAGCAAAGACGTAGGCAGGCTTTATACAGCCAACACTGAGACGAACTTCCTTTGTGCCAATGCACAACACAAAATCATTTACGAAAATCATTTGCAAAATGTGAGTCCTAAATATGGAAGTTGTAAGGCACCGCGAATGGATTCATCACGAAGGATAGCATAGATGCAAGTTTCTAGATGTTTGAAAACATGTGCATGCATTTTTGAATTCATCAATATATATACAACACTACTTTAATAATTATAATGGTGCTAACTATTTACAGAATGGGAAACTACTTACAACATGGTTAAAAAAATGGCAGCGTCATCTATATGCATTAAATGCCATACTATTTACAGTATGATAAACGAATTTAAGCGCCACTTATATGCAGAAAATAAGTGATGGCGCCACAAATTTTTCAATTCATTCCTAGTGGTAAACCCTGTCTCCTTGTATACTATGCCGTATGCCTATACTATGCCCTGAAAGTATTCACTTCATAGATAGCTTAACAAAATGGGAATGAGTCATATTATTTGCAATATTTATCCTTCCTGAATCGCATATCTATGAGACTATTATATCTTGAAAGAACTGTGTATGTGTGTGAACTTCTTGAGAAGTTCACACACACATACACAGTTCTAGTCCTAGATACATCCAGAAATTGATGTTTGCTGAGGTAGATTAATAATCAGCATCCAGCTGTGTATTTCAGGTTTCATATAGTATAGATTTAAATATAACACATGTTTGAACAAATTTGTTTGTTTGGTAGCGAGTTTTACGCGTTTTTCCCTTAAACTAACATCTCGCTTTTCTGTATGACGTTGCTTGATTTGAGAACCTTGCATTGTGAAGGAATAGTAATTACTATTTAAACAGATCTGAATTAAAAATAAATGAGAATTACTGGAGTCATGATAAAATACCAGTAGATGTTTTTACAGTTGTAAATTAGTTTTGAAGTTAACTTGTAGAGGGATTGAATTAAGATAAGGAACTTGAATAAACCTGCTGGAAAACGGTAAAAAGACTTTCAAGATAATATTTCATTTACAAATAAGTAATATTGCCATGCTTCGTAAATATTTCAACGAACGAGTGGTCCAGTGGTAGAGCCACCGCTAGTGGAACTGTTGGTCTCAAGTTCAAAACCAACCGACTGCTCCTCGCCAGTTGTTTAATTTGATTTAAAATTTACTCCCTGGAATTTTCCAGAGAGTTGCACCGCACGCAAATTTCTGTTAGCTCAAGTACTTCTAGAATATTCTAGATATCACCACTGCAACTTATATTAGCTGCTTCCCTCGAGCTGGGGGTCAATTCGTCTGGTGTACGATCAAATAGATCACGCCTTCCTTCTTGCATTCAATAAATTCTCGTTGCTCTATTTAACCGTTGTATTGCTACCTATTCTACTCCAAGAATCTTTGTGACAATATTTCTATCTGGTTAAGGTATCCGACTACGTTCGTAACCATTATTTTGAAAAAGCGTGTAAATGGATAATATTTATATTTAGTATCACTTAGATTAGTTGTTAAAATTGTTGTGAAGAACTGTATTACAGTAAAAAATTATTTTACAATATTTTGACAAAAAATGAACATAGAATGACTAATTTTCAAAATATTCTCCTTTTGTGAAAAATACTTCTATTATAATAATATTTTGCCTGTATGTAGCTCAGACCTCTGTACAGAGGCTCAACCAGAATTTTTGAAATATACAACTTAGAAGTGGATTTATCCATGTTTTACGACAACAGAGGGGAGATATTTTAAGAAAAAACGCTGATAATTATTTCAATGGGTTGTAACTCTAAAAATAATATGAATTTTTCAAAACTCATAGAGTGGAGCTTCTGTACAGAGATCTGAGCTATATACAGGCAAAATATTATTATAATAGAAGCATTTTTCACAAAAGGAGAACATTTTGAAAGAAGATTATTCTAAGTTAAATTTTTGCCGAAATATCGTATTTAAATAATTTTTTTTAAAAATGTCCTTAAAACAATTTTATACATGTATTCTAATCTAAGTGACACTAAATATCATGAAAATTATCCATTTATGCTCTTTTTTAAAATCACGGTTCCGAACGTAGTCCTTATACCATTTAACGTATACCTTAAGGTCTCACATTTGTGTTCCAATTGAGAATATCGCTCTAATTTCTAATGCAAATGCCATAAAGTGTTAAGTGTATGTTTCTTTTCCTTTCTGCACAGGGATATCCGGGATCGATCGGTGCTGCGCATCTACGAGCAGGAACCGAACGGAGAAGTCTACAGCACGTGGGAGGGGGAGCTGAGCTACTTCTCCGAGCCCGAGTTCGACTCCGAGTATCAGAATCAACACATTCACAGAGCAAAGGTACTTTTTCTTATTATTTGATTTGGCTCAATTAACATCCCTTCGCAGAAGTGTAGCAGCCGAATGGTCAGGGTCATGGTTGGCGGGATCGAGTCGTTGGTTCGAGCTTTAGTGATACTAAAAACATTCCACGTAGATAAGGGGGGCTGCGGTAGCACAGTGGTAAAGGTATCGAATCATGGCAGGCATGTCATGAGTTTGAGCCCCAGTACCACTAAATACCCGCCGTGTAGGGCAGCGATGCACGTTAAATATGTCGAGAACTCAAACGTCCTCCCGTTGGTGTTGTGTGGTAGTTAGGAGAGGGGGTGCCAGCTCAGATGTCGTCCTCGTCAATTGACCACGGTTCAAAATTACGAGGTCCGTCGCCAAAAGCCCTCGGGTAGCTAAACAGTGTGACGTTAATATTCACTCACTCCACGTAGATATGGCTGGTGCACTTTAAATCTGTCGAGGCTCAAAGTTTTAGCGTTGGCGTGGGGAGGTAGTTTGGAATACGGAGGTGCCAACTCAAGTGCCCTCCTCGTCACTTGACCGTGATTCAAAATTACGGGGTCCGTTCCCAATAGCCATCATTTCGTTTCAGAGTGCAACATAAATCAAAGTCAAACCACAGAAGTGCGAGTAAGATGCTGACAATGGACATCTACATTTTTACCCAATGACATGGGACGAATGTGAATTGCATTTATTAACCCTCTATTAATATTGTTACGAATTTGGCTTAGTTTCATCTTAAAATAGTTAAATAATTTATATATCTGGATGTTTAATACATTAATATTACTTTTTGTTTTATTTATTTTTTGATAAAAAATATAGTATTCGCAACAACACCGTCTCTTACATTATAATGGCTATTCAACGGAAACTAGGTGAAATATTGGTGATACAGTCAAGATGGCATGATTTTTGGTGAGTTGGCGACAGTAGGGATGCATCTGGAAATTACTAGAGAAATCTACAGCATCACGATCTATGACGTTAGCGGATTTTTCGAGAAAGTGCTTGAAAGTAGCCAAGCAAGCTACAAATAGAAGTCGTTCGCTGAAACTATATCTATATTATTTTGACTGTTGAGGAACCGAGTACAATTGTTGGTTTCGAATAAACTGTCTGGATTTGTACTTTTAGACACTGATAGTTGTGTCTGAGCGCTGTAGAAGATGTGAAAATCTTCTGGGATTTATTGTGCAAATTTTACTGTTGAGTTCAGCATTTTAAGGACTGTTTATCTACAATAAACTTCCGTCGCTCTTAAAGAACTGTTTTAATCTTTAAACTGATAGCATACAATTCACGAACTCCGATCTAGGTAACAATATTTACAACACGGCGCGTGGGAATTGTGAAGCTGTGTACGATTTAACATTTTTCGTGACCATTCGTGAGACATTTTTGAGTGGTTATAGCTACGAGCTTCGTCATCGATGATGGACTAATAAGACGTAAGGGCCTTAGTCGTCATTGCACAGAAGACCCCTTTTGCAGAATAACGGGTGCTTCTGTATGTCAAATGTAAATGAGATACAAGTCATCAATCACATTGTGCAATGTGGTAATTAAAAGTAAAATGCTGGTTCACATGTGTCGTCCTCTCATATGGTACAAAATTATGTGTAGCCCTTGTTTTCGTATTCTGTTGATAAAAATTAACCGACATATCTCATTATAATTGGATTAATATTCCTAAAACATTTTATATGTAAAGGGAGTCCGGGCTTAAAGTATCCAAAAGTTATGGCTCATTATTACGTAACTACACGTCAGAATGTAATAAATTAATTATCCATGGATTGGAAAACTCTCCGAGATTTATTGGATCTAGTTCGATCGGCCACGCATTCGCGCATTATTTGGCAATCGCAAACGATAAACTTGTTACACTGACTTTATTAGTAAATATGTGAACCCGCAGCAAAAAGCACAGTGCGTACTTTGGTTTAAAGGAAATTAAATCAGTCACGCGTGTAACTGCGAAGTGTTTGTACAGAATGGAATGTCATTACTGGCTTTATGTGGACTCCTACAAAATGAATAACGCACACGATCAACAGTGTCTTCCATCACGAAAACTTAAGGATACATACCAGTTTGAGATACCAATGTTCCCGTCTCTTTTAAAGTTTTTTTCCATTGGTGCATACATTTTGATGTCGAAGGATCGACATTCCGTTCTATTCGAACACGTCGCTGTACACGCGTGTGACTGATTAAAATTTCATTAACCAAATTACGCACTGTACCTTTTGTTGTGGCGTCCACATCTTTACTAATGAAATCAGTGTAACAAGTTTATCGTCTGTGATTACCGAATAATGCGCGCACATGCGGCCAATCGGACTAGACCCCATAAAATCTCGAAGAGTTTTCCAATCCATGGATGAACAGTTTATTACATTCGGATGGGTAGTTCCGTAATAACAAGCCATAACTTTTGGATACTCTATGCCCGGACACCCTGTATATTCTAATTCAGGTAACCCTAAATATCCAAAAAAGTATTCAATTATATAATTTTTCAAAATCACGGTTCTGAACATAGTTGGATATTTTATTAGGCAAAAAAGATACTTATGTTAGTTTAATTTTAATCTTGTAGGAACGCGTTGAGAGAAATTACTCTTTATAATAAAATTTTTCAAAAAGTAAATTTAGAAAGCATCAACACAATCGTACACAATTTTTTCTTTACATTTTAGATAATCTATATTAAAATGGACGTTTATGTATATATGAAATCGTTCATTCCAACACCGTTCAACCGATCACTATCGAAGAATTGGGTATGAAAATTGGCATGTATATGTATTTTTTTGTTAAGAAGATTTTTGTGCTATCCTCTTTGTTGCATATTTGATACGCTCTACAGATTCCCGGTTGATAGGCTCTACAGCATATCAACTTCTGCACCGTTCAATCAATCGCCAAGTTGCCAACATGGCCGCCAAAAATGAGGCAAACTTGGCTCTATCACCAACATTTCGCTAGGTTTCCATTGAATTACCATTATAATGTAAGGAACGGCGATGCTTGCGAATATTACAATTTTAACCTAAAATAAATGCAATAGAAAGTAATATTAACGTATTACACATCCAGGTATAAATTATTTTATCTTATTTTAAGTATTCATTACACAGAATTTGTAACAATGTTATTTTTGCTGAGCAAAGATCAGCTTAGGAAGGTATTTTCAAAAATTGATACACGAGGAAGTTGCGGGGGCGTTATAAATGAAAAATATCCTCTTTTAATCAGGTATTAGACCTACGGACTTAACATTTAACATATATGCTTTTTTCGTTCTGCTGAGATGTGCAAAAAACCCTTTTTTGTTTAATTTGCAATTCACGTAAAATTAACTCATTAAAAACTTTATTCTTCAATCTGTATTGTTTAATTTTTCAATGCACCCATGCGAAGAACGGGTATACCAGCTACTATAACTACAAAAGAAAACAAGCGTGGAGATTTTAAGTCGTACTTTTCATCGATTATTACGTCTTCATCGCCGAAAATCTTCCCTAATTGAAACCCTACAGCTACTGGATAATACCGTTTTGAATGATAGAACTATTACCGAAACAAAAAAAAGCACTGCAGTTTTAGAAAATTGAAAACACTTAAGTGGAGGCGCAGGAAATGTAGCAACTACTGATTGTCTCAAAACACTTAAAACATATTATTTAAGTCTAAAAGACCTTCCTCTATCAATTCGTGTTCTTTGTTGTCTAGCTTTGAGAACGAACGGGAATCTGTGATGCAAAAAGGATTAGAGGGAACCCCAATGTTTACTGCTGCTGTTTTCAGGTAAATGGCACATGAAGTGGAACCATTGAGGAGCCGTGACGGTTGGAGAGAGTTCTCATTAGATTCAGGAAATGACTTGTTCCGGCCCTGCGTCCGGTTTGCTTTCAAATGGAGGAATAATAACACTTCGTGATTAGCTTGGGTGCCTTTGATAGGAAACGCCGGTATAAAATGAATTCTCCCGCTAACAAATGCAGAAATATGCGGCGTTGTTTGCTCTCTTTTTCGAATAAACGTATATCTAGTAGTATTCAACTTATTCGATCATTTCACGGTTGTTTTGATTAGACTATATTTATTGTGAGGTATATATAATGGGCATTTTACTTGTGTAGTAGATACCCTCTTTTAAGGTATCCGACTACGTTTGGAACCGTGATTTTAAAAAAGCGCATAAATGGATAATTTTCATGATATTTAGTGTTACTTAGATTAGAATACATGAATAAAATTTTTTTAAGTACATTTTGACAAAAAAAAATATTTAAATACCATATTTCGGCAAAAAAATTAACTTAGAATAACCTTCTTTCAAAACATTCTCCTTTTGTGAAAAATGCTTCTATTATAGTAATAATTTGCCTGCAGCTCAGACCTCTGTACAGAGGCTCAACTATGAGTTTTGAAAAATTCACATTATTTTCAGAGTTACAGCCAATTGAAATAATTATTGGCGTTTTTTTATTCTTAAAATTTCTCCCCTCTGTTGTCGTAAAACATAGATAAATACCCTTTGAAGTTATATATTTCAAAAATACCAGTTCGGCCTCTGTACAGAGGTCTGAGTTATATACAGGCAAAATATTATTATAATAGAAGCATTTTTTACAAAAGGAGAATATTTTCAAAATGGGTCATTCTGTGTTCATTTTTTGTCAAAATATTGTACTTAAATATATTTTTTTTATTATAATACTATTGTTTAAACAATTTTATATACATTTTCTAATCTAAGTGACACTAAATATCATAAATATTATCTATTTACACGCCTTTGCAAAATCCCAGTTCCGAACGTAGTCAGATACCTTAAAAAAAGAAACAAGAAAAAAAAAGTCAATTCCCACTTAGGTAAACAAAGAAAATTTTTATTTTAGTTACTTTTTTATTACATAGTTGCAACTAATATAAATATTTACATACATATGACAAAATCACAATATTATGTTTTAAAATAGAAAACGATTTTCCTTGCAATTTTCCATTTTCCTTTCTATGTAGAGTATTGGACTATTATTTGTGTTTGTTACTATTTATTCATTAATTAAATTTAATTACTCCAATAAAATAGTATAGTAAAAAAAGAAATCACATTCTGAGAAATTAAGCCATCCCAGGTGAAATTCAAAACCACGACCTTCCACCTACAGGTCCAACGCTCTATTCATTGCGCTGCAGGGACACATCGAGGGATTTTCCATTTTATTTATGATTTTGGACTATTTTTTTGTTTGTTACTATTTATTCATTTCTTAATTTAATTAGTGAATTAATATTTGAAAAAAAATGTATTTGAACTTGAGGGCATGAATAAAAAGTATTTTATTTACGATTGAAAATTTGAACAAGATATATATATATATATATATATATATATATATATATATATATATATAGGGAGAGTTTGAACTAATAGTAGGAATTAAAAAAAAGAATAAAAAAAATCTAGAATGCTTCATTTTTCAGAACATTCAATGTTAGAAGATTCATATCTTCAATACAACATATTTAAAATGGAAAATCTATTGTTGAAAGTGTTCTTTTTTTCGAATGCTGAAAAAAATGGTACACAAAAATTCTACTTTAAATAGCAAGTGCGACTTTAAGGACCCATTTAACTCTTTATGTGGCCCTTTTTTCTCGTAATGTTATGTTAAAATATTTTTGAGACCATTTTTTTGTGAGAACAATACTTATCGTGTAGGGGAAGGCGATGCACTTTGAATATGTCGTGCTCAATGTCCTCCGTTTGGTGTGGTGAAGTAGTTTGGAGAGTTGGTGCCAGTTCTAGTTTCGTCTTCGTCACCTTGTCTCGGCCCGAAGATCGCAAGTGTGAAAAAGTTCGAGGAAGAAGCAGACATTATTATAAAAATATCTTCTTTTATTATATCTGTTGCACTTTATGAAATATACAATTTTATAACTTAATTATGGGAGCAATATAAAATCCCAACCCTTAATCTGATGTACTAGGCTATTAAAATTCACTTATCTGAATCTTGATATGAACCTTCTCGAAGCCCGATTGCTCGGTCAGCTCTAAGGTTGTTTCCTTCACCAATTCTTGGAGGATCCTACATCGACTATTGATCAGGGGTGTTAATTTTGTCTCGAGGGGTGAAAATACAAACAATTTTCAAACTGTTATAATTCTTTCAAATTTAAATTAAATAATTTGAATATCTTACGCATTATTAATAAAGGATTGTGGCTTCAAAATATTTGAAATATAATCATTTTTAAAAATTATAAGCATATGAAAATAAGAAATAATTATGTTTCTAATGCGAAATTTGTCTACGCGTAACATAGTCAATTTCGTTAACACAACTATTTTAAAATTTGTTTGTGTTATATTCAGCGAAAGAACGGAAAGTGCAAGATTTTAAGTGTAGCAGTGAATTTTAAATTTGATGAATCTAGAAATATGGCGTTATGCAGTAGTATGCAGAACATCGTCTGTGAAACGGAATTTTGAAACAAATTGCAAATCCTCTTGTCAATAAAGTGAACTACAGCAAAAATAATTAATTGCTTAAAAACCAGTTGGGAGATGACTCCAATTGAGCATGCATTCCACTAAAAGTAACATCTTATAATCCTAATGTAAGTTATTTGTCATCCCCACAATCTACAACAACAGAATTCACACTAATTTTACTTTAATTTGAATTACACGTTTAACTAAAACATTTACAACTATACAGTGCAAATGGTATTTTTTCGTACTAAATAAAGAGTTTTGTGTTCTTAATATTTAGTTTTATTATTTTCCCATAATCACAAGTCAAAATTATTTGACGGCACGCCTATGTCTCACATTAAACACTTCTTTAGAAAAAAAAATGGCACGTTCACACCCATAAAGGTCTGCCACCCCTGATAGAGATGGACATTGCAAGCTTATTCTCTTCTCATATACTTTAGTAGAGCACAAAAGGCCACGTTTATACGTTTCTTGTCAGATTGGCATATGGTCACCTACTTCAGTCAAACGTATGTCATTTGAATAGTTTTCTTAGTTCTCAGGAAACTTGCAAGTCTTCCCTTTGCATTTGCGACTTGAATATTCAATAAACAGTTTGTCGTGTTAGACGAAGTACTGGCAGCATAAATCATAAGAAGGAAAATAGCTTCCTATTTACTTGTACAAATTTATGAAATTGGTGGGAACTATACTTCCCGCAGCCTTATATACGGCTTAATCAATCAGAAGCTTTGTAACCGATGGATTGGAGGATTTAATAACGTTATTTTGTAATCCGGGTGGGAACAGCATAATTAATTTTTTGCAGACTTTTAAAGTGGTAAGAAAATTCATAGAGAAGATGTATCAGTCTGTTTTCAATCTTCTTAATATTATAGTTACTAAAAATTATGGTCAATGGCTAGTTGAGATTTAAAATAACTTTTTACTCTAACTCAATTAATCATATTGACTCGGAATCTAGTCCACGACAATTAAATCCTGATATTTTAGACTTTGTATTAGCCTACCATATTCAAAAATTATACAGAAAAAGTTCTTACAAAATTGCTAAATAATGCTAGAGAACATGCCAAATTGTTTGTTTAAATTTTGTTGTTGTTGTCTTGTCCACACACATGCATTGCTAGGCTTGTCCAAGCAGTGAAATCAAATGGCGCCGAAGGCGTCCAAAACGGCTCTTGCTATGTCGGCGACTTTGGCGAATAAAGCAATTGATGTTGATGGTCGGCAAGGTTTAGGTCTATGTTGTGTAGTTAAGCCAATATAGAAGGACAATTAAAATTAGGATAGAAGAAAGTTAATGTCGAGACAATGAGGACAAATGTTATAACTTTGGCCATCAGGGGATATTTTCATCCCTGTTAAGTGTCTTGTACGTAGTCTGGGTATGGTGGTTGAAATTATGCTGATACAATTAAGATTTAGAATGAAGTTCTTCTTAACTGGGTAGGAGGTGAGTTTACGTCTGGCTCTTGCATCAGTAAAAGTATGGCTATTAGAAAGTTGAGGGGCCTCCTTGGCAAGGTTATCAGTTTGCTCATTGCCGAAGATGTCTACGTGGACCGGTATCCATTGCAAATTGCAAGTTCTTTGGGCAGCAACTACTCTATTAATAAGAGCAATTATATCCTGACTCAGTTGAGAATTGCCCTTCTGTATCGCCCGGAGCGTAGATCTAGAGTCTGAGATCAGTAAAACTCCACTGGAACTCCCTGTTGTGGTAGTTATTCAAAGCTCCTTTAATGACCATAAGCTCACACGTAAAGTTTGAGAGAAAAGAAGAGAAAATTAAAAAGAAAAAATTACAGAATTATTCCAACGTATTCCATTAACAAAATAATCAGCCTCATAGCAGCATGATTGTAATTTTGAAATGTTGTTCCTCGAACTTTTTGATTAATGGTTAATTAATGTCGTATTCTGAAGCAAATACGAGGGCTGTAACCTTGGAATTTTAAAACTGGGTCAGGTGACGAAGACGACACCTGGACTGTTACCCTCTCTCTAAACCTCCACACTTCATCAACGAAATTTAAGCCTTGACAAATTTAACGTACATAAAACCCTCTACATCACATGTCTGAAATGGCACCAAATCGAACTCATATTACAATAGAAGCTACGAAAGACACTATTCCGTGACCAAACCCACTGGGTTATCGTGGCCACATTGTACCATGGCTTGTGAGCTTGACTGGTGATATTCCAAATAGAGCTGTGAATTCGAGCCCGGGTTCTATCAAAGGATCGTGCGAAATTATTAGAGCTTTGCATTTTAAAGATGTCTTTCACGTGGTAAAATATGAAAATTTTACGAAACCAAGGTCGGAAGGAAACTGAGTCATTTCTTCTTCGACGCTTGGCAAAGGCTCACACTTTGAGGTCCGTCGCCAATAGCACTCTCTAATGCTACGTCTTTCATTTTATTTGTCAATCAAAATCATCAAAACTTCAAAAAAATACTTCATGTTGTGTTTCCTGACATAAAAAAATGATCTTATCCTACAAATTATGGTATATGTGAACAATGACAGAGAATAAATATGTTCGGTATTATCCTACCCAAACCATAACAAGAATCCCAGGGAGTGTTATTGTTCGAAAAGTTTCTCCTGAGACGAGAATGAGGGTGCAAATCAGGGGTAGTTTATCAAGAGAAAAGCCTCTGCTGGACGTCTTTAGCACGTAATCGTGCGTGCAGCGGCGCGTAACATTTTCTTAAGGAAATCGCCCACGCCAAAAAGAAAGCCGCGCAAACAATCGTAAACTTCCTTTTTCTCTGCTGCATTCGGAACGGTGAAATAGAAAAGAATGGGTAAGGTATATCCGTCGGAGGCTCTTTTCTTTCATGTCTTTCTTCTACTTCTTTTTCTTCTTCTCGGTATTGAAGGTCGTCCCGTAAAAGTGGACTGTAAAACTAGAGTCCGTACGGGTTGCCTAACACGTGGTGGTAAAAAAATAAAAAGAATTGTGCGAAGTTTTGTTTTTCGAACGGAAACTTCGTTGTTTTCTACTTTTGGTTGAAAATAAAGTTAAGTGAGCCAGTCGAGTAGCTAAAAATAAATGCCTAGAAAATGTTAAAAAGAAAGATTAAATGAGTTTTTTTAAAAAATATGCGTGATTTGATTTCTAACTTTCTCCCTATACTGAGAACATACAGAGGGAAAAATCTGTACGACACATATTAAATTATAACATAAAATATAATAACCGGTGTATCAAACACTTTTTACGTTGTTAATGATAGTTTTTAGAAAAATAAATACTAGATAAGTTTATTTGTAGGTTTCGCATATTTGTAGATGTCCCAGAATAATTGGGAAGAAATTTAAGTGGTTATTCTAGTCTGGAAATTCTAAACAGTCGATTTTTGTGTTTTTCATATTTTCAAAGCTTAAACATTTAAGAATATGTACTAAAGAGGATTTTTCAAAATTATAATTATTTTTGGAGATAAAGGTATTTAGTGACGTGGAATATAAACCTACTTAGTCGGAACGAATCGAACAATAAATGATAGGTATCCTCCGTACACCCCCTTGAGATTGTGTTCCCTATAGAGTTCATAATTTTCTTTCTCCCTCGCGTAAAACGATTCGTCTTCTTCGTACATATTTTAAAATACTAAAACAAAAAATTCAAGTATAAAAAAACCATTGTGTGGTTTAGTCCGTGCTTAACTGAACCCGAAACTTTAAACGCGCTTTTCTCGAAACTACTTTCTTCGAGATTCTTGTCAGGATATCTCAAGTTCTACAGAACCAATTTACTTGAAATTTGATGTGAGCATATATATATATATATATACTCTATACATAACTCTACCACACACAAACTAAAACTATTCTAAAAATTCAATTTTTACTATTTTTAAAAAATCAAAAAGGTAAAAAAAACTGGTAAAAAAAAATTTTTTTTTTATTCCACAACTGTTATTTGCAGGATTTTTTTTTTACTTCTTTAAAGTTTGGACGATAGCAGGATTTTTTTTTTCTGGATAAAGAATTACCGTAAAATCCGACGTATAAAGCGTACTTTTAACACAAAAATAAGATCGAAATTTACGGGTGCGCGTTATACGCGGGGTATAAAAACGATAACTTTAAAAATAACAAAATTCATGAGCATAAAAAAATTATTTCTACACATATCGAAATACTGTTTATTTAAAAGAAATGACATGCCTAAGGAACTAAAAGAGCTATAGTTCTAGAAGTGCTGACTAAAATCGGACTGTGTTTCCACAACTTTAAAAAAGCAAAACGGATCCCAACCATATGGGATCGCTATCATTTCCGAACTGATTATAAAAAGGTTAAAACAGTTGGCTTGGAGCTAAATCTATACAAAGGAGTGCTCGCCAAATGGCACCAACAAGAAGTATACTATTTTTTTTCTAAAGTCTGGGACAATACCTCGAATAAATGACTTCAAAACTTAAAAGCATTGTATACTAATATTTCAGAGAGGTTCCTTTGTAAAAAGAAGGGAGCGCGCGCGTTATGCGGCGAATATACCTAAAAATTTAAAAATGCAGCTTGAAAGTAGAGATGCGCATTATACGCCGGATTTTGCGGTAATTATTTTTTTTCGGGTTACTAGGAGTGTTACAATCATGACGGACAGGGGGCGCCATTTTTTTTTTTTTTTTTGAGAACTCCACTTCATCAGCCTGCAACTTTTTAAATTTTTAATATTTTCACTCGGTGCTTTTTTTTTTTTTTGTATTTTTCAAACATCTATAAATATCTGGTAAAATAATGGCTTTTAATTTTTTTTTATTGCATCTGATAAAATACCTAAAATCCATGCCTCTAGACAAGAATGCTACCTTAAGGAAAGGTAGGGGGCATCACAAGGATTCAGATTTGCATAGAAACCCATGGTCGAAACGTCTTTGTTCGACGCCAAGTGGCGTTGTTCACAAGAGCATTGGAGGAAACAGACCTGCATTACTTTTTCAATTGTACATGATGAACTTGAGCTCGAAAAGTTATGTGATATCAATGTTCAAGCTAAATTTAACTGTAATTGCTGAATGGACTAAGATTATCATATCCGTTTGTATAAATTAGAGGCAAACTGCATAAAATCAACCGGTGGGGCATATGTTGTGCACTCCTATTTTTAAAACATATTGAAAATTTCAATTACTGTCAAAACAATATTCAAACGCATTTCTTATACACTTTGTTTTTATCTTCGAAAAAGGAATTTTAAGAGAATATATTTAGCTCAAATTAATACTTTTTTAATTTAATAAATAAAATGCAACTAGTTGAATTTTGAATCAAAAAATTAATAAATATTTACTCTCAACTTCTCTCACTTTTAACCTATTTTAGCATTTCAAAGTTCCAATGAAAATCAAAATCGTTAAGTCTATGATCAAACTAGGTATGTTTTATGTCCTGCTTCTTTTAAATACTAAAGTTTCTGTAGGTCTAAAATGTAAGTTATCTTTGAAGCACTAAATACATAAAAACTAGAAATATTTCATATTATTAATCCAGAAACAATTTAAACATTCCAGTTGTGTTTTTACTGTGCTGATCTACTTTAACAAAGACAAAAGAAAAGTTGTTCCGTTACGTTTATTAATGACTAAGTAAATAAAAATTCTATAACATCCGAAATACAGTGCACGCTATACACATACACGCTATCGAATCACGCCATTCCATAATAACTTAATTTTGATGCCCTGTTTAATATTTAGTGCGCAGTGTGTAAAAAGATTATATTAAATTTTAGAGGGGGGCAAACACACGTAAGTATTTACTAACAAAAAGTTGAAGTAATGAAAACTATTTCATTTAGTTTTTAAATATAAAAAAACAAAGAATAAATTTCTGAAATTACAATGAAATCTGCAAATTTTAGTATTTAATATTTTTTTAGAAGCTAAAGCTGAAATGTTCGTTCTGTATTGTTTTGTTGTAAGCATGAGACAAATAACATTTCATAATCGATTACAAAATAATGCATTTATTTACAAAATTCTTAATAATTAAGAACATGCTTTTGTTCCAGTTATTTATTGTTGCCAAACAGGAAAAATTAATATTTGCTTTGCACGATTTATATTTTTTTTATTTTAAATTAAAGCGTCTGCTTAAAATCTACGCAAAAAGCTCATATGAATTATATTATTTTTTTATTTAAATACATTTTGTTCTGCATTTAAAAATAATTTCAAGAATTCATTCGTAATAAAAAAGAGTGTTTTTTTTTCAGGTATAGAAGTTTAAGTTGGCATTACTTTCCAAGATGGCGACCGATTTAACAGCTGTCAAGTGATTTATTCTCAGTTTGGTTTGGCAATTCATCAAAACGATCATCAAGCAAGGCGTAGATTCGTCGAATGGGCCCAAAACGAGATTGCCGTTGTTCCCGATTTTCATAAGCGAATTTTGTTTAGCGATGAAGCGCACTTCTGGTTGAATGGCTACGTCAACAAACAAAACTGCCGCATTTGGAGTGCAGCTAATCCACAAGTGTATGTCGAAACACCGTTACATCCAGAAAAACTGACTGTTTGGTGCGCTTTATGGGCTGGTGGAATCCTTCTTCAAAAACAATGAAGGCCACAACGTTACAGTCAATGGTGATCGGTATAAAGTCATGATTACTAACTTTTTCATTCCTGAATTGAACAATCATGATGTCCAGGAGCTGTGGTTCCAACAAGACGGCGCAACATGTCACACAGCTCGTGCCACAATCGATTTATTGAAAGACACGTTTGGTGACTGCCTAATTTCACGTTTTACCCGTGAATTGGCCTCCAAGATCTTGTGATTTAACACCGCTAGACTATTTTCTGTGGGGCTATGTAAAGTCATTGGTCTATGCGGATAAGCCACAGACGCTTGATCATTTGGAAGACAACATTCGCCATGTTATTGCCGATATACGGCCACAAATGTTGGAAAAAGTCATCGAACATTGGACGTCCAGATTGGACTACATCCGAGCCAGCCGTGGCAGTCCTATGCCAGAAATCATATTTAAAATGTAATGCCACAAGATTATCTTTCGAATAAAAAAAAATTCACGTCAATCGAATAATACATCGTTGTTTTATTGCAATTTAAAGTTCTATACCTCTAAAAAAAACACCCTTTACAACGAATAATTTTGGTAATTAGTGGATATAAAATAGCAGAGCTACAGAGAAGTCTTCATCTGACCTACACTCGATTAATTTGGACCGTAATTTGTAGTGTTTTAGGGCTCAATTTTCCATAGAGCCTACCAGCAAGTAAAATACATTTTTAAGTCGGTGTTCAATTTTCCGTTGGATCATTTCACAAATTGTAAGTAAGATAGATAAATTTAAAAAATAAACATAAATCAAGGGAAAAGTAAAAGATGCAGAATTATTCTTTTGGATTAGGGTGCAGAAAGGTACCTATCTTGTCCTGCTAATGTCACTATACAAGAAAGGAAATAAAACCATATCATATTTGTATTTAAAAGAGTGTTTTACATTTGTAATTAGCTTTCTTTTCGTTCTTTTTCAGGGTGGTGTGGGCTACTACGGAGCGGCTGGTCTCAGTACCTACTGTCCCCTAGCGACTCAGACTTTACCCCCTGGTCCCTACTCGCCTCCGGACAGAACAAAACCTCCCATTGGTGCGAATTTTCTCTTTTAGCACCTTAAGAAAACAATAAACTAATACGTTGCTTCTTTGTCCTTAAGAATTTCTTTATAGAAATTAGTTTTATTTTGTGATTATGTGTCTCTTAAAAGTTAATGTATTCTATTCACAGCTACACATACTAGCCAATGAATTAGAAACTCAACATCAATATTTTATTGGACCACCTTTTGCACGTATAACAGTTCTGATTCGCTTGGTCATCGAGTCTACATCCTTCAAGAGTGCATTTACGTTCAGAGAATACCATGCATTGGCTATGTAGCTTTTTAGATCTTGTAAATTAGATGGAAGAGGAGAGTGCTTTTGGACGCGTCTTTCCACCATATCCCACACATTTTCTATGGGGTGTAGATCCGGGAAATGTGGTAGCCAAGCTAGGTGATGGAAGTCAGACTTAATGTTCAAAGAACCAATTCTGGAATGATGTATAGTTGCATTATCTTTTATGAAGTATGCGTCACCATCAGGGTAAAAAGGCAACATTGCAGGGTGCACTCAATGTGCCAGTATATCTAGGTATCTGATGGCTGTTTGTTTACCCACGAAGGACACACCAGGGCACCACTTCTATGCCAGCAGAACATGCCCCATTTCATGATACTTCCACCAGACCCTTGCACAATGCGATTAAGACAAGATGAATTCATGGCTTCGTGAGGTCCTTAACGAATTCGACATCTTCCATCAGTGCAAAATAAGGTGTATCGTGATTCATCCGAAACACATTACCCGTTTCAAATCCTCAGATGTTCAGTGTCTTCTTTTCCGACATCACTGAAAGCGAATTTTAGCGTTTTGGCAGAAATACGTGGGTTTCTCACTGACATCTGACTATTCATTCCTATCTTCTGCAATTTTGTGCGCATGGTTCGAATTGAAATCTGTTGGAAACAGCCTTGGTTGACGATTTGTGTCAGTTAAAGCTCAGTAAAGTCCCTGTTCCGCCGTGCAATTCATCGGAGACGCCGCCAATCAAGCTTTTGGAAAAACTGTACTCGAACCACAGTTACCTGTATGTCTTCTAGAAATGGACTAAGGATTTTGAATCTAACTTTTGAAAACCTTTGATATGACTTCTTCTGAGAATCCAGTGAGATTTGCTGCCTTCGAAAATAAGACCTCTTCTAAACGAGCACTAACAATAAGCCCATTTTCAAATGGTGAAAGATTTCTCTCTTTTCCCATTTTATTTCATTCATCATGAAAAGCATTCTTACACCACACTTTTATTAGCATTCTAACCTCGGGGAAACTCAAACTCAGTGGTGCAACAGCCCATGAGGGCCGACGCCTACTGTGCCCATCCCAGTATACGTGACCATTGGGCGCTGAGGTGCATCAGCAGATATCCCGATCAGGTGGTCAGTTTGAAGCGAGACCCCCAGTGTTTAAGGGGGTTCGTCCATGTGACAGACTGCTTTTTAAGCATTTTTAGGAAATTCTCTTTCACGATCAGTAAAATGATAGAACTTTACGTTCCTTATAATTTATTTTGTGTATCTTAAGAGTATTTATATAAATTTTTAGCCAAAAATATCCAATAGAATGTGAGTTATAGCGCTCTGAACACACCCGCCTCGAAAAAACGGACGCTCACTTCCTCTGCGATTCCGGTTGATTGGCTTATCTGAAATTTAAAAAATTAACGGTGTTTTGATCCATAAGCGTAAATGCTCCAAATGAACTATACTCAATTGAAAATATCAAAAATTGGATTTTTGGTAGACCTCTGAAGAAAAAATTTCGAATTTCGTGGGGGGTTTCGTTATAAAAAATATAAATATTTTGAATCTTGGATGATCGTAGTTCATTTGGTGTATATATTTGTGCTGAGTCTATCCTATAAATTTGAAGTCATTCGGTCAATTCGATCTTGAGATATGATGGAAGAAAACAGTTTTGAGAAAAATGTGTTTAAAGTTTCTAGTCCAATTAAAACAATGAAAATCTTCACTTAGTGCTCCGAACAGCTGCTCTTCTAATATCTGCTTCTTTATAACGATTTCGAATTTTAAAAAAATCCCTTTACTACCGTATATTAGACATGTTAAGGAAGCAATTTATGAAAAAAATGCTTTTGATTTTTTTTTAACCCTTCACATGTGTGAACCCTCTTAAGTCCCCAAGCAAGCTTAGTACTCATTTATCGATCATCTGCAATAGGGATGAAAGGCTGAGATCATGTGTAACCCACGTTATAAGAAATTGCATACTTCATCCCTATCACGCCTTCAGGTACAAATCTCAAAGGTTTCTTTTTCATTGGATCGTGTGTGTATCTTTGTAAGTTACTTCTACTTGAAAAAGAAACTAAACTTTATAAGTGAAGTATTGTAAGGTGTGTGTTTGAAATATGTTGCTTTCTGTTACCTCTGTTGTGAAAAAAAAGTGTAAGATATAATTGAGTTTAATGGGGATTTATTGAGACAGATAATTTTTCTCTGTAGTCCTTACTAATAATTTCTTAAAGGTTGTTAAAACCACCTCACCTGTGTATTCTACATATCAGCTTGAATATATTTGAAGGTTTCATAAAGCTGTAGACGTAGTCACCACAACAAAGGTAATTCAAAACCAAATATTGTGAACAAAATCGTTGTATAGAATTGGAGAGAAAGATATTGTAACCTAACAATTTGTGTAAATTGTTAGGTTGTACTTACCCTAACAAATCCTTCGTTACAAGCGCCAGCACTTTATAAACAAATTTGCAAGACTCTAAATGATTTTTGTTTATTTGTTTTATAAATATATAATTATATATCATGGTTTAATTTTGAATCAGTGTGTGTGTGTTCACTTAAATTTATTTTAAGATTATAATTTTTTATATTTATTTTGTATCACAACTAACGCAAACAAACATTTTGTATCTTATTAATATAGGGTATACACCCAAAGTCTTGCCCTGAACTTAAAAAAATTCATTACAAAATAACCGGTCAATACAACAATGTAACTTTTGTATATCTGGATAGGTCAGTTTTAGTAATTTTTTGTGCAATAGATGATGAGACTGGGGAAAATATTTGTAAGAAAAACATCATTTTCAGCCGAAATGGCGTCGATTTGAGAGAAAGCCGTATGTGTGCTTTGGACGCGTCTTTCCACCATATCCCACACATTTTCTATGGGGTATAGATCCGGGAAATGTGGTAGCCAAGGAAGGTGATGGAAGTCAGACTAATGTTCAGAGTTGGTTTCACGAAACCAAACTCTCCCATTAATGTTCGGCGTTAATTTCGGCTTTGTTATGGACGTCCTGGTGCAAAATCAATAAAGCAATTGTATGAAATATATAAAGAAACAGGCAACTTAACAAAAGACTCGTTAAAGAACTCTCAGCGAGAACTGGAATACCACCTCTAGAGACATTCTCTGAGCTACCAAGGGGGCTCTCATTTTCAAATTTACTGAGGTAAATAATCTTATAAAAATTCATGTTGTGTTGTTGTTTGCTTATCTCCTTGTCTAGCTTCCGCTAGACGAGATCTATGAGTTTATTCACCCTCAAAAAGTCATATACTAGTATAGGAAAACCTAGTTAATCGTCGTAGAACAAACTCAGGCATCCAAGAATATGAGTCGGGGAAACCTGCTCGATGTTACATTTTGGACAAATCGGATGTGTTGAATGGCCACCCTGGAAGGCAAGGCTTCTTAAATGTCCACTAAGAAATCTGGAAACTGCTGTCTGGACGCATCTGTTGCAATTCATATCAAGAGATCCTTCAGGGGAATCAGCTCGATACCAAGTATGAACCGGGGGGGACGATCCAAGTATTTTTATCAATGTTCTCTAGCAGAGTACAACTCAAGATAAGTCAGGCAATTAGATGTAGCCAGAGCCTCTCTGGTACCCTCCTTCGCCAAGACATCCGCATACTTATTACCCTCATATATCTCATGCGAGGGGATCCACTGAAAGTGCACATCATAAAATGATGAGACGTTTTAATTTATTAAGAATAGAAGTTCCAGTTTTGTCACCAACGCTACTCCAATTTGACAAATGTTGGATGGAACTTAGACTATCAGACAGAATCCAGATGGACATAAGGGTCTAAGGAAGACAGAATACAATTTAGTCCCTCATCGATAGCGATGAGTTCACTTTTAAAAATCTGAACTGAAATCAGGATTTCTTTTCTTTATTTCAACGATCCTATTGGTGTCTTTGATGAGTGCTCTACTACAAGAGTTTGAATCCTCGTCTTTGCTACCATCAGTATATACAAGCGTAGTGCCTTCTGGGATGTAATTTATAATTTCCAGGGCACATTGCCGGAGGCATCTCAGAACATCGTTTTTCTTAGAAACCCTAGAATGCAATTCAGTATGGAAATTGACCCTTGGAAGACTAAGTCTTTCATAAAAAAATTCATAATATTTACAGTACAATATATCCAAGAAAGCATGTCTAGTTATAACAGTTTGAGCACAATAAATATTTATAATCGATGCAACACTTTTGATTCATCCTATATTTTAAAAATTTATATTCCACTCAGTAGTATCAATCAAAATTCTTAAATACGATTATTAATAGAGAATAATCTGTGATTTATTTTTCCATTAAATAGCCTATGCTCAAACACTTCCTTGGGGCACACATCTGACTTACGCCCCATCAGGTCCTCCTAGTCCGGAGAGACGCCCCAAGGAAATACTCATTCCACCAGGTAAGAACCAAATCTAAACTGAAATGTTTCTAATAGTTCACTTAATTTTCTGAATAAAAAAATTTTTAAATCTTAATTTGCTTTTAATAAAACTAGATTTATTAGGAAATAAAAATTTGTGCATTAAATAATCTAATTTCTTATTTAAAACTGAATAGACTTTTTTAAGAAAAAAATTTTACTTAACTGATGAAGTTTGAAATATAATTGGCAATTTTTTTAATATTATAGCCAATTTTAGCTATTTGGCGAGAATGGCCAAAAAATGATTTTTAATGATTTCGAAATGCTTTTGCATGCCCTTTGAACTAAAAGCAATAGTAAAAGTTTCCAAAATTGACATGAAACGCTCTTGAAATTATTTCAAAATCTATCGACTTTTTGAATTTATTCGGATAATGTATTTTCTTTGACAAACTTGCTTCCTAAATGTGAGCTGAACATAATGGTTATTCTGATCCACGAAAATTATTATTTTGAAATTAGTTTATTTTTCCGCACTTGTCATCCAACCTAATAAATAAAGCTATTATTGCATCTCATAGACAATTTATAGACTTGTTTTTTTATTTAATAAAGATTTATTATTTAAAAAATACTATAGAAGTTCCGCTGTAGAATTTTTCATTATTTCTTAGGGAAAAATTACTATTTATGTTGTATTGTTATTATTTTGCAACTCGTAGTTTAGATTCGAGTCGGTATTAAATAAGTTATTTCTACCTATCGTTGTGTGTTTGATGCCAATTTTTTTGAAAACTATTTAAATAGTATTTTTGTTTCATTTACCAAAATTTGGTCTCATATTTGGAAGATGAAAAATGATACAATCGAGTCAAAAAATGCCCTTGAAAAAAAAAGTTCTAAATTATATATAATTACAATACCTATGTCATGAACTAAAAGATATACTGTGAGAAAAGATAAACTTTTTTTTCCAGAAATATAATGCATAAAGATTTTCACTTATTTTGAAAAGTATTCACCTACTTATATTCATTAACGTATCCGACTACGTTCGGAACCGTGATTTTAAAAAAGTGCATAAATGGATAATTTTCATCATATTTAGTGTCAATCAGATTAGAATACATGCATAAAATTGTTTTAAGGACATTTTGACAAAAAAAATTTATTTAAATATAATATTTTGGCAAAAATTTACTTAAAATAATCTTTTTCCAAATGTTCTCCTTTTGTGAAAAATGGTTATACTATAATAATATTTTGCCTGTATATGGCTCAGATCTCTCTACAGAGGCTCAACTGGAATTTTTGAAAAATTCACATTATTTTCAGAGTTACCACCAACTGAAATTATTATTCGCGGCTTTTTTTCTTAAAGTTGCTCCCCTCTGTCGTCGTAAAATATGAATAAACCCACTTCTAAGCTATATATTTCTATAATTCTAGTTGAGCCTTTGAACAGAGGTCTGAGCTATATACAGGAAAAATATTATTCTGATAGAAGCATTTTTCACAAAAGGAGAACATTTGAAAAAAAGATTATTCTAAGTTAATTTTTTGCCAAAATATTGTATTTAAATAAATTTTTTTTGTCAAAATGTCCTTAAAACTATTTTATGCATATATTCTAATCTAACTGACACTAAATATCATGAACAATATCCATTTATGCGCTTTTGAAAATCACGGTTCCGAATATAGTCGGATACCTTAAATAATTTTAAGGTAAAAATAATTTTAAATTAATAAACATTGGAATGAGAGTAATTTTAATTCGTTAGGCAGTTTGTAATTGAAATTTTTATTGTATAACTTTTTTTTTATTCAAAACAATAATTGTTACGGAAATTTTAGATTTTGTTCTCTTTCCTGCCAAGAGTGCATTTTAGTTGGAAAGAAGGTGTGTGGGGGCAAAAAGATAATATTATTTCAATAATGCTAAATAGGTGTGAATTTGTCGCCAACTCGCCAAATTTGGGGATGAAAATAAATGTCTCTAGAAAAATTAAGAATGTTCTGGGATGACTATTTGATAAGTTGACTCTAAAAACTCCCTGAAAATTCTACCCAGTTTCTAACAAAGGGATTCAGAGAAGCAATATTGGAGCCAAAATTTGATAGTTTCTACGCATTTTATTAGCCTGGTGTAACATTGTGATTGCGGATTTAAGTAGCTTGATCTACATCTGTGTGAATTATGAATTTGTTCTAATGTTAGTGTTTACGTGTATATTGTTTCCTGTTAGAAGTAAAATCTGATTTTTTTTCAATGCAGTCGAGGAATTAATTCTGATTTTCTTCGAAAGAACCTGGTAGCAACCATGAACTTTTCCTACATTTGAAAAACAATTAAACATGTAACGCCTCCTCATTACACACTTAAGTTTCTAAGAAATTTTAACGCCTCCCCCCCCCCACACACGTAAAAATCATGATTAATATTAATGGCAGATGACAGCATATTTTTTAATTAATTTATCTCAATTCCTAAAACACAAGACAAAAAGAAAACAAAAATAATACCAGAACGCCAAATACTTATTCTTTCAAAATAAGTAACAACAAAAGTAATACAAAAAAAATTAAGTCAATTCCTACTTAGATCAGCAAAGAAAAATTTTATTTTAGCTACTTTTTATTAAATAATAACAATTAATATAAATGCGTATATACATAGGACAGAATCACAACATTAAGGAGTAATTAATTTTTATTAATTATCATTAAAGTATCGTATTGTCATCCAAAACAATCGTGCATATACAATTTCAGTTCAATTGAATGCTTTAAAACGTGAGAAAAAAACCTTTTCAAGTTTTGACACAAGTCGCTAAAAAGGTCGCTAAGTCGCCAAAAAGGATGCCAACGTGGCTGTATTTGTAATTCTTTGAATAATTAGTTTTAATCAATTAATTTTTATTAAGCATGAATAAAAATTACTGTATTGTCATTCAAAATAATCATTTATATAAAATTTCAGCTCAATTGAGCGCTTTAAAATGTAACTTATTAACGATTGAAAATGACACCAAGATAAATAAATAAATAGAGAGTGTGAGCTAATAGTAGGAATTGAAAAAATGACTTGTGTATCAGCAAAATACTACTCATCTTTTCCAACCCATGTAAGCAGTTGAAATAATAGAAAGGTAGATTTATGAACGCGCCGAATTCCAATGCTTCCAAAACTATCTCCTTCAATATGATTCACATTCTCGTTCAATATCTATCTGATGATTCATACAAATAAAACTGAGAAAAATGAGTGTTGAAGAGTCATTTTTATTCTATTCTTTCACAGGTGTGATGCAAGCGCCTCCGAAGCCTCAACGCTCTTTCCAGCAAGGGGGTACTCTACCCATCGGAAAGGGGATTCGGTGCACTCCACCCCCACCCACTGGGCCCCCGCCTTCCATTCCCTCCCCTCGGTCAGGAATGCCCAGGCCCATAGGTGAGTAGCCATTGTGTCTTCAGAATCTATTGTACATGAAAGAATTGTGTGTGTGTATAAAAACTTTAGACCTTCTTTATTTATTAAAGGGTCGGTCTCTTTGATTTGGTGGATGCTTGAAAAAAGATAGATATGATTCAACCGGGATATTAAAAAAATAGAATGTCGTTCAATGTATTTAGTTGGACGATGGCGCTATAGAAAGACGGGATTTTTTAACAAAGGAGGTTCACTTCGTCTCGATCCTTTGGAAGGAACCAAATGTTAAGTGGGAAAATATTTGTATGGGCTTATTGTCTGGGCTTATGAAAAGAAATATAATAAAGAGAAAAACCAACAATAGTTCAGCGGTGGAAAAAAAATATTTGCTGTATATAATTCATACTTATTCTATTTCTTTGTTATATTTCTTTTTTTAATTCTGGAATGATTTAAAGTTTTGGTTTCCTATAGGATGTTTTATTTGGAAGTTTTATTTTCCTAAGCTTTATGAAATTCCAAGCTGTGTTTGTGGAAGCTCGGAATTAAGCATAATACGCGTATTTAACTTCCTTACGCTAAGGCTGTCTTCGGCTAATGTTAAAGAATAGGACCCAAATTCGGAATATTTTTCAGATAAAAAAAGTACTCAAACATTAATACTATATTCTGGCTTCACTATCCTGTCTAGAATCACTTATTTTATCGTACTACTCATTTTTACCCGAGTTGATACATTTTTTTCTTTTATCAAATGTGTTTCGCATTTTTTCTCCTATACCGTAATGCTAAATGAGCTATCCCTTTGCATGTTAAAAGGAATAACGGATAATTTATGAAATATGTGAAATTTTAAAACCACTATATTATAAACAAATGTATGAGTTACAATGTCACCAATTTTTATAAAAATTGAGACTTTTTTTCTGTCCGAAAATGTGCCCCGCGTTAAGTTCACACTGTCTTACATATGGCGAAAACAGCCCCTTAACGAAGACTTAAGGTATCCGAATACTTGCGACAACTTGTTGTTTGAAAAAATGGAAATACGAGGACTTTTTTGTGATTTTTAGATTTATTTTGTATATTTTATGGAAAAAATTTTTTTAATTGAAAACAGAAATAAAATTTATAGGTATTAAAATGGGAAAAAACTGGTGAAAATGTACAAAAAATTACATAAACGGGGCCCGCTCTGTAAAAACATTTTATGTACAAATTCTCAATTTTTCAATTTTGATGTGTTTCTTTGTTATTAGTGTTTGAAATGACCTTCAGGATAATAGATATTTTAATTTTTACAAAAACTAGAGCATTTTATCTTAGAGACTATATGAAATTGCTTTAAAAGATGGTGATTATATTCACATAAAGGACTGTAAATTTTGAAATAAAACAGTGATTGATAAATCTGAAGGTCAAAATACTTCTACTGCTATTACAAAACATACACAAAAATTTTCAGTGAATTTTTTTTCAAAACTTTTTGAGCAATCGCTGTCCCCGTTTGAGTTTTTCGAAAAAAACACATTTCGAGTAAAACGCATTTTAAAGTTTGGCATCATGTGCCATCATGTCATCATAACATCTGCTTTTACTAAAAGACGTGTAGTTTTTGTTCTACTGAATAGAAAATAAAAAACTTGGTATTCTTATTAAGCTGTTAAAAGACGTCCTACAAAATAAAATCATAAAAAAAATTTGTTAATTTTGAAAAAAATCATGATTACAGCTTTACACTTGATAACGTAAGGTGGTTTCTAGTAAATATCGAAAGTAGCTCATTAAAAAAATATTTGTTTCGTTTCTAATCATATATACAGTCTTTTGGAAATTCCCTAAAATACCGATATTTATTTAAATAACTTTAGAATCTGATAGATTATAATAATCATAAAAATCAACGCTTAGTAATGATCGCTGAAAAAGATTGCTAAATCAAGTACATAATAAAAAAATTATGCTCTTAATTGCAACATAAATCAATAGAATGACGTCTCTCTCTCTCTGTTTTAATATTTCCAAAACTCACATTAATGCAAATATATCATTTCAAAATTTTAAATTGTTGTATTATTAAAAAGCTTCTTTTATGGGATGAAAACTTAAAATTCTTCAAATTTCATAAACAATAAATATTTTTAACGACGATTTTTTTTAAAAAAAAATTACAGTTAAAAAAATTGTTGTTTTAAGTAATGTAGTTTGATGTTCGTCCTAAACAGAAACTTAAAGTTTGCTAGGCAGGGTAAGAAATCGCATTTTTTTTCCAATGAGATTCTTGCTTTATTATTATTATTGCTAAGTATAACCAGTTTATAATAATTTTCTTTCTGTCTTTCCTCGCATTACCAAATTACCATATGCAGCTGTTTCTCATGGTTGCCTGTATGTAGATATTTGTGTTTTTCTCCCGTATGTAGATAACATAAAAATATTGATTATCATGTCTTTTAACTCATGAATTACGACCTACATTCAACCATTTAAATATTTAAAAGGAATAATAAATTAATTGCAATAATAGTACTTTTTTGAGAGATAATATTCAGTTACAAAGGAGTAAGCCTTAGAGTTTTCTTTTTTGCAGCTAAGTATGATGATAATTTATTTTGATGCAAATGATTGATTTACATGAAAATCTTGTCAGTATTGTTAACGCGCATGCTGAATTACTTGAAAATGATTTATAATTAGTTATTGTATTTGAGGTTTGATAATTCCGGGAATTTTCATATACGTTTTGGAACAAATTGTCTAGCATCGTAAAATAGAACAAAAATTTACATTCTGTTTTTCCTCTCGTGCTTGAGCATTGTTTTCATGCGTTACAAGAAGCTCATATATAAGGTGACCATTTTTTTGCAATGGAAAGGTAGACGAAAAATTTAAGAAAGAATTGCAACGTAAATACATGAAACATTTTATTAATTCAAACAAAAATACACTAATTAAGCTTAGAATCTCTTTTAATTGTTGACTTAAACGAGTATTTTTCGATTGAATGAATTTTTTTTTTGTTAATACTTTCTACTACATCGGAAAATCTGGAGCAAGAAATATACTTCATGTTGAATTTTATGGTAAATACTGCAGCTAAAGTATCAACATTCAAGCTTGATTTCTCACTAGTACAAAAATCATTACCAATTGAAAAAAACTCTTTCAACTGCTGCATTTGTTATAGGGCTCAACAACCTAAATTCTACCAGAATAACTAAATTTTCATATGGAATGTGTTCATTTTTGGGATGGTTAAATATTTCCATCCATCTTTTATCAATTTCAACATTTTGATTTTAACATTGTTCTAATTCATCAAAATTTAAATAAATATTCAGTCTTTTAATCTCTTCAAACAGACAATAGTCATCGATTTTTATCCCCGGTATTTCTTTCGATACAACTGTCAACACAATTTTCTACACTTGCTCAATTTACTTGCGATGAAGTCAAAAAACACCATTGAAAACTGTTATTTCATGTGATATTTGTTTCAGACCATTCTTCAACATGTTAGAAACCTGTTTGGTAGAAGTTCTGCACTTATTCATAAAACCTTTCCTTTATTCCGCGGGATTTGATCTTCTAAATTAAACAATTTTCTTTTTATTACTAAAGGAATGAATTTTTCTTCAAATCGGAATTTATATTGAATTAAAAAAAATCGTTCGATATTTTTAAATATCGGAAAAGGAGGGCACATACACACACACACAAGTAGGACACTTTTCGAAGAAGGACGATTCTCGCTAAAAGAGGACGATTGGTCACCTTGCCATACAGTAATCTAAACTGAAAAATAGGTGAGGCCTTTTAAATGATTAATAAAATACCATGAAGATTTTTTATGACTATTTTTAAGGTCTTTCCATGTTAAAGATTTTAAAAGTTAAAAAAAATTTTAGTTAAGCACCGTAGAGTTTGTACTGTTCAAAAAGTTTCCTTGCGGTTTTTATGCGCTATTTTCCCCAATAGTCAAGAGACAGTTAACAATGCTGCGTGGTGCTATAGGCTTTTAAATATAACTGAAGCTATGGCCATTAGCTTAACATTAATCCCTCTGTGCTATTTTAAATTGGCCTGAATCATAATTTTTTTATTTAATATACTTTTGTATCTCTTAAGATCATAATTTTTGTAAAAAATTAAAAATTTATTTATTGCTTTATTAAAAAAAAACGCTTTTTTTCTTGTGAAGAGGATAAGGTAAACAAATTTAAAAGAAGAGAAATTTGTTATTTGTATTAAATTTATTTAACTTATTTATTTACCATATAATAAAAGGATCACACACACAATTATAGTTACTATAAAAAAGATAATAGTTGCATTGCTATAGGATTGAATAGCAGTCTTACTCTAAACCAGATTTTGTGATGATATTTTAATTACGTTTCTGAAACGTATAATTTTAGACGTTTTCTCTCAACACAAAAAAAAGCATTTTATCGGCATTTTTTGTTAAATTAATAGTCTTATTGTGAAAATATATCAAACCCAAAAAGTTCAAATATCGACTAAGCTTTTCAAAAAAGTACTGCAAAACAGTCAAATCTAATTACTGTTTTTCAGTCCTTTATAAGCGTACAGTTATCTTTATCATTGCATTTGGAAGCTGACTTTTTATCTTTTATTTTTGCAGTCGAGTCACGCGTGCCCCCCTTTCCCCGCTACGCCCCCGAGCGGCGTCACGAGCCCCAGGGCGGCTACCGGCCAGAGCGGCCTTACAGCGCTGGGGCACAGCCCATCTACACGGTGTCTCCTGAGCGCCACTACGAGCCCACCTACCGCAAGAGCTTCGAAGGCGGTTACCTGTCTTCGCCCGAAAGGCGGTACGAGCCTGCCAGGGCTTTTGCGGCTGCAGCTGCAGCAGCCGCCGCCGCCCCCATCTCGCCCTATGAGGAGCCCTACTATGGGGGCACGGAAAGGATATATGGCACGAGATCAGGATCCGTCACGCCTGTCGTCGACGAAGAAGCCAGGTCAGTCATCGTCTTCCTTTCTCAGTATACTGATTGTATTTAGTATCTTCTTTGTGAAACTGTTTAGTATCTTCTTTGTGAAACTATTTAGTATCTACGCAATATATCTTTAGTTTGATAGTTTTTAATGTAGTCGTAATACTGAAAATTCCTATGTAAAACTTAAATTTAAACTAAGGTCATATTTTATTTCTTTTCACGGCATTGTTCAAAATACGTAGTAGGACTCAAAAGTTCTCAGACTGAGTCTATAATTTAAAAAAAATGTTACCAGTTAAGTAGCTGAAACAAATCCTCCATCGGAATAAGACCCTTCAGCAAAAGCACACTTTTACCATGGCTTTTAAGTTCATCGAAACATTTCTGGAATCCATTTTTAGCCATGTCCTTTAATACAGCCTGTGATGCCCTTTTTTAACTTTATCTGCAGATTGAAATTGACGACTCTGCAAGTGACGTGCCAGTTCAAGAAATAATTCTAAAGTTTCAGGGGGCGAAATCAGGGGGTAAGAAGAGTGAGACAAAACAATTGTTTTCATTTGCACCCCATCGTTGTTTGAAGCATGTTTTTATGTACCGCAGCAGAAAATGTTTTAAATGTTTTCAGCGTTGCAGGAAGTCAGTGGAAATCCAGAGCGTTCGTCGTCTTTGACACTTTCCCTACCTTCTCTGAAACGTCGATGCTACTCAACATTTTGCGTTCGCGATAATATATCACTGCCTTAAACATGATTCAACACTTCGTAAGTTTCCGTAACACTCTTTTACAAGCCAACACGAAATTTGATATTATTCTCTGCTCAACAAACGCAATTTCTTTCAATCGCCGGCTACTGAATGCATCCACATATAAAATACAACGCCGTAGCAAGCCACTGATCACATGATTTGGGACAAACTTTTTTTAAAAAAGGGGAAGAATGCAGTGACACAGAAATGCTATCGTAGTCGCTCTATTGCAAAAATGTTTCACGTAACTGGCTCAGTCCGGGAACTTTTGAATCCTGCCTCGTTTAAGTCCCTTCAACGTTTTTCTTTCTTTATTATATCGAATTCCTTATTTATTGCGAAATGTGATTAAAATGGTAGGTGTGTGTGTGGGGGGGACATCCTAGTCGTACGATAACTGAAGTCACGTGTTTCCAACCAATCAGCTCATAAATTCATGTGACGGCCTAAACGCATAAGTGCAATCACATGTTTCTAGCTAATCAGTTCATGCACTTCTCTGTCTCACCAACTCTTTTTTTTTTCAAAAACATTCTTTTAAAAGGCACATATTTGTCAACAATGATATCACACATCGGTAAACAAGTTTTAAGTTTTGAAAAACTTTTTGAAGGATCTTAATTTTTGAATATCATTACGCAATTTTGTCAAATTTGAAAAGTAATCTAAATTTTGTAAGTAGTACAGGTACAAGTCTAGTCTAACGTAAAATTTGAATTCAATGGAGAATATAGGATTGCATTTGTCATGTGATAGTCATGAATTTAACCCATTTGATACGTTTATTTCATTGTAAATCTAGTGCCTTTACTTCAACTTGAGGCTAGCAAAATAGTAATAGTAACTTAGTTTCATTTGGAAACAGCCTTGTACAACTGAAAAAGGTTGATTCCATAAGTATTATGGTGTTCCGAGATAATCCTTGTATTAAAAGATGGATGAAATTCCTGTTTAAAAAATTCTCAAACGCCTATCACTATAATTAGCTTCTGAGTTTTGAAATCAGTTGATACATCCTCGTAGAAAAGAGGCCTGAGACCTTTACAAGTTGGATGACCACGTTAGGTTATTTATTTTTGAAAGAATAGTTTCATGTTCGCTTACTTCCCCTAAAATCCTATTAATACTTCAAGCAATTCCTGTCATGGGGTACGCAGTTTATATTTCTCCTATTTCGAAAGCTATGCTCTTTTTCTATATTTTTGGATTACATACTTAATTCATTACTTTACTCATAATTTCTTTCCTCATATACTTCTATTAGGAGACTGTTTTCAAGAGTTTCTGTGAGAACAGTTTTACTTTGCTTTACTAGGTTCTACGTTTTATATCGTTGGCCAATCTTGACAAATCAAAGGCCAAACATTGCCGCCAAATGCGCATTTCTATGCGTGAACAAGATTATTGTGTTTCTGTCGCAGGGAAATGGCGACATTAGGAATGTCATCAAATCCCTACGGGAGATGATCACTTGACGGTAGATGTTAAAATAACGTCTCTTCAAGGTCATTTCCCTGTTGAAAGTCAGTAATTTTATCAAATCCATTAACTGTGAAATGATTAAATGAGAGCTAGTCAGGACTGGGGCATTGGTAAAATGCTATAGGGGGGGAGACACTAGGAAGATGAAGTCCTTTTACTTCTTAACCTTCCGGTTAGTACTGTCGATCCCCTAAATATCAACTTCATATCTTTAAAAAAACGGTACCATAGGATTAACATATAAATTGATATTTTAATGCGTAAGCAGCAGAGAGGAAAGATGTTATACGTCAAAAAATAGCAGCCTAATTTTTTAATTATTTGTTATTTAGTTTCTAATAAATAATTTGTATTTCATTGACTATAGTTGTACTACTTACTTCTACGTTTAATAATGCACCCTATTTGTTAAATAAACACTTTTAAACTCTTGATAATATTATTTCATCATTTCACTGTAACAGATCATGATTCATTCAAATCCGTTACTTTTATCAGGGAAATCACCTTGAATGAACGTTATTTTAACATCTACCGTCAAGTGATCATCTCCCGTAGGGGTTTGATGAGATTCCTTATTTCATCATTTTCCTGCTACATTTCTACATGCATTGAAACAGTTTTGCATTATTGGCTACATATCGCGGCATTTGGCAACGTTTCTTTCATTTATCAAATTGGCCAACGGTATAATATTAAAGTTTTTCAACTATACAAGATAGGCATGTTATTGGAAGTCGATGGTACATTTTACTTCTGATGCAATCACGAAACTTCAATATAATATTATTAAACATCCACTGTCTTTCTCAGAATTTTCTCAGTGCCACGCTTATAAATTTCAAAATTCTTCCGCTCTATTTAGCCTTATATGACAAAAAAAAATATTTATATTTGCTTATACATCATTATTATTGCTTCTTGTTAATTTTTCTCAATTTATTTTACCCTTAATAATTAATGATAATTCAATGCAGTTTTAATATTAACTTTTAAAAATCGAATAACCATTCTTATGAGTTTTTTTTATATATATATTTTAATGTTCTGATATTCGTGAATATTATAAATAAAGATGATTTCAAAATGGTTCCAAAGAATCTCAAATGAAACTGATGTAGGTAGCAATTTTAGAATTGAATTACGATAAATACATTAATATCCAACAATTTGCATTTTTTTTTCTGAATGAATTGCAACACAAACTGTAATTTATCATTACTTCAAGTAAAGTTGAATGTAGTAAAACTGCTTTTTTCCCATCAACAGTGCTGCGCTCTTTTGCAGGCTCCGAGTCGAACACATGGAGCGGCAATTGGCCAGCCTGACTGGTCTGGTACAGAAGGCTCTTACAGCACCCCTACGGCCACCCCCTCAGAACCAGCAGATCCCCACTAGAGACGTTTCCAAGGAAAGAGGACAGGGAGGTAAGGGCTCTTTAAACACACCTAGCCATGCATGGATTTTCGACACTACACCCGTAGCCTCAAAAAGAACCCATAAATAAGGCCATATGTTAAAAAATTTCTCTGCTTTTTTTCATTTCCTTGACAATTTATAATACTGACCATAAATTTCTTTATTAAGTTAATTATGATCTCGGAACTGCTCACCGAACAATCCCACTCTTGAATCGGTAGTAGTGATCTTCTGACGAATTTCGATTGCTTCTTCTGATTGAATTTTCGATGCTTCTTGCTACAGTGAAACTTAAGAAAACCAATACATTAAACTCAGATCCGTACGAAACAAGAAAACATGTTATAGAATAAAATACACTATAACAAAAAAAAACGACGCACCAAGAAGGCGTTGTCCGATTGTAATGAAATTTCGTTGCAAAGACATTTCAACCGAACATGCAAATGATTAAAATTTGGTGTCCAACGAATGAATAGTAGGAGCTACAACGCATCGAAACTATATGCACTCGTGTCTATAAGAAGTGATTATCAATCTGATGGTCAAAATTTCTCTATCATTGAGATTCAGGATACCTATGAACTACTGAAAAAATGCTTCGCCGCAGTATTCGAACTTATTACGAGCAACCGTCAGAGTTTAAAAGAGGTCGTATCATTGGACTGAAAGAGAGGTTGGGCAAATCGGAGAATCGCTCATCATACGGGTCGAAGCGATGCGGCCATTAGAAGATACTGGCAAGAATGGGTGGACAGTAGCAGATTTCAGCGTCATGTTAGTAGCGGTCGACCTAGGGCCATAGCAGATCAGGACAGCTTGACTGTCAGATCAGCTGTCACAACGCTTAATTCATCGTTATCAACCATCAGACGTACGACCCGCACACGAGTGTCCCCCATGAACATTCACAAACGACTGATAGAGCAAAATTTACGCTCGTACCCTCCGCTACGCCACCTGTCATTCACGCCTGCACGCTGTTGAGTTAGGTTAAAGTGATGCTTGATTTAATCGGGTTGGAATCCTGCTGACTGGGGACATATAGTGTTTAGCGACGAGTCCCGCTTCCATCTGTGTCCTGACGATCATCGAAAATGTGTCTGGAGATGGCCAGGACAGCGTGCCGATCCTGCTTTCACTATTGCACGCCACACAGATCCTCAACAAGGAGTTATGGTCTGGGGTGTCATTTCTTTTGAAGCCGGACTCCTTTGGTCGTCATTAGAGGCACACTTAAAGCACATCGGTAAGTCGACGGCATTCTGAGAACTGTTTTGCTACCGTTCCTTTTGCAGTATCCTGACCTTATTTTCAGCAAGGTAATGCCAAACCACATACCACACGTGTTGCTATGAACTGTCCTACAGTGCTATCAAACACTTCCTTGGCCCGCCAGATTCCTCTTCAATCGAGCATGTCTGGGATATGATGGGAACGTGACTGTGTCTACCAGGGAATGTTGTTGACCTGGCCCGACTATTGGAGCAAATTTGGTAAGAAATACCGCAGGAGACCATCAGGGTTCCTTATATGTCACGTCGTGCGGCAGCTTGCATCCAGGCTAGAGGTGGGTCAACGCCTTATTATGCTCGTTACTTTATATCTATGTAACTCTGAAAAAAATCATTCATTTTTTTCTGAAATTTTATTTATTTTTTTATTTTATAAGTAATCTTTCTACCCACACACCAATTTTTGTCTCTATCGGACAACTCGTTCTTGGTGCGTCGTGTTTTTTTTATTTTACTTTATAGAGTGTATAATGATTGTATGCTCAACGTTCTTAAAAATACATAAGATATATTTTGAAGAAGATGAGATAAACTGCTTCACAGAAGTCAAGAAGTTGTACTTGTCTGTTACAACAGTAAAATACGTTTTCGACTTCAAATTGGCGCCTTTCATCTTTTTTTCTTTACCAGACAATCTGTCCATGCGCTTCGCAATTGACAAAATTTTTTTCTTACAGAAACTTTATTTTAAAAAGTACACAAGAAACAAAACATATTATTGTTGCTAATCGCTGTCGTCATGATCTAAGAGCCTTTTTAAGTCAAAATTAATTGAAAGACATATAAAAATTATGCTATATAAAACAGCCATCAGACCTATAGATCTGAAACTTGGACATGGACTACGTCACAGACTGAACAGCTAGACATCTTTGAGCGTAAAGGTTTTAGATATATCTTTGGTGCTGTGATTGAGAATGGATTGTGGAGACAGAGACATAATTTTGTGAGCTACATAAGCTATTTAAGAAAGCAGATGTCATTAAATCCATCAAGATTGGACGTTTGAGGTTTGCGGCCCACATCTGCCGTATGGACCCCTCATCCTTGACGTTCAGAGAATTTTCAATTAAAACCTTTTGGAACTAGAACTAGGGGTAGGCCTAAATTGAGGTAGGTTGATTGTGTGAAAGACGATTTTGAAGTTTTAGGCGTGGCTAATTGAAGAACTGTTTCTAGGCGGAGATCGGAATGGAAGAAGGTTCTTTAGAAGACCTTGGCCCATCCTGAGCTGTTTTGTCAATCGAAGAACTAAGTATAACTAAAAACAAAATCATACACATGCAACAATAAATCGCGCAGAAAAAATTGGCAAAACAAAAAAGGCACCAACTATATGGTTATCACAGTAAAGTACCAAGAAAAGTCAATAAAAAACAACAAGCTTTCCTGTTATTCTACGGTAAATGGTAATCTAAATTGATAGATAATCATTAAAAAATTTTACTACATAATATTGAGATCATACTTTTTATTTAATTTATGAATAAATATTATTCAAAATTTTTCTATATTTTGTTCTGTGATTCTCTCATTTTTGTATCTGGAATTTGTTAAACTTGAAAAGCTTTATTTTTATACAAGGAAGAGGATTTATATAAAAATTACTCGTATTGTACTGAAACGACAAGTGAACGATGCTAACTTTAATGCTTTTAACTAAGTTCCTACATGTTTTGCATAATTTCTTTAATAAGTGAAAAAAAATTTAAAATTATATTGACTAATTTATCGACTTACAATATTTAGCCAAAACTGCGTTGAACGCTTGTTAATGTATAAAAATAGTTGCAAATTCAAATATTTAAGTGTGTTTGGTTTTTATTTCTTTCAGAAGGGTTTTCAGAAGCTCGATCTTCCAAGTCATCCTCTTGCACTTCCTTGGCAGGTAAAAATGTATTGCATGCTTTCTTGTTTAAAAACTATGGATGGCTTTAAAACCTTTATAAATTGGAAAATTCATTCAAAAATTATACAAAAGGATTGTTTGCAAAAAAACACATTCTTAGAATGCCTCCAGAACAGAAGTTCGTATTATCATCGTTAATATTTAAAGTATTCCTTTTTTCAATTAAAATTTTCTTCGCTGTTTAAAAAAAACTCAGAGGAGCTTAACGATAATATATATAACGATAATAAACGCAAATATTTCTAATAATTTAACTAGCATTATTTGAAACATCCATTGTATCAAATCAACGTCCCCGATGTATCGCTGTTTCTCCTAGGTTTCTCTGGTATAAAAAATGTTTCATTCTTGAAATGAATTATGACAAGAGATGAGAACTTGTGTACTTATGACTGATAAACGATTTAATGCACACAATAGGATTTTGTCTTTAAGTACTTATTAAAGCGAATTTTCATTTTCCAGACGAGAACTCAGAATCCCAACCTGAACCACATTCGAAGTATGCCTTCAAGGGTAAGTATTTAGATATTTATAACTATTTCCGGAATGTTTTTTAAATTTATCACAATATAAATTTGAGTATTTTCTTGTATGTAATACTTTTTGAATTTCATGCTATTAAACTCCTGTTTTTATTACTTATACCTATTTTTTTCACTCTAAAGCCTCTTTTTTCCTGATTGTAATACATGCTAAAACGTAATACATGTTTTTTTTTATTATTTCTATTCAAATTGTTTTAAAATAATATAGTATGAGCAATTAAAATCAGTTAATATATGTATTACAATGAAAATTCACTTATTTTATCAAAGATACATTGATAAATTCTGTGTTTTTCAGATGACTTCGAAATAATGATGAATAAAATATTTTTAATTATTATTTTTTTATCTGACTGTACATTTTTATATTATAGTAAATACTTTAAAATTTTATTATTATTATTTTATATTTTCATATGTGCAAAAATTTCAATTCTTGTATTACTTAAACAAAACATGTTTTCATCGATATTTTTTTTTGTTTTTGACATTTTCTAATTACTTAATAATTAATTCTAAAAGATTTTTTTTTCATTTTTTTAAGACGGTTTGGTTATGTAATTCAATAGAATTTAATTTGATGAAAGTCACTTACTACATTATTTTGTCTTGTCTAAAAAAATTAATATAAAATATATCCAGAAAGTAAGTTCTATGAAAGAAAACATGCTCTATAAAACCAGAATTTTATAGTCTTTTGTGACGTATCCATGTTGTGCTACTTAGTCTATTATATCTTTTTCGAAAACTGTCACAAATCTGAAAATTTAAGACGAACGAATATAGATCCAAACTATAAATATTTAATTAATAATACTATTTAAAGATACTTTCTTAATGATGTTTTTGCCTTGAAAAGTAGAATTGAATTCAGAACTTTTTCAAGTAGAGAAATGGCACAGCAACTTTTATCGTTTTTTGCTACCAAATAGAAAATAACATGTTCATTTTTATTTAAATAAATCGTTTTTTTTTTCTTGCATCAATATCTGTTCTTAGTTTCGTCTTTTGTACTGAACTTTCATTTCATACAATAAAGAAAAAAAATCGTGTATTTATTTTATGTGTTAAAATTTTAGAATTTAATAGGGTTAAAAAGCATATATGTACAGGACTAGTACAATTTATGGGTCTATTTTAAAAATCATATTATCGAAACTACTACACAAATTACAATCAGCTATACATGAATGTAAAGATAAATATACCAAGTTTTTTTCTGTTACTAATGTTCGATGTGTAAGACCTTGTTACATGGCATGAGTCCAATCTGTAATCCAATTCGTTCAATATATTTTGTAGCATCACTCTTTCAATGATTTGTAATGCTGCATAAATGCTTATTTGTTTTTATTATTTGTCGTATTAATTGCAAATGATGCGTCTTGAAATTAAATTTTTTTCGTAAAATTTTCCGTACCGTTTTCTGGAGCATACCAAATTTACAGGAGGCAACTCTCGCAGACTTCGAACAAAACTCTGGCTCGCCCTTTCCACTGCTTTCTCCGAGCCGCTTGGCCAGCCGCTGCTTTTCATTTTACACAAGTAACCTATTTTCTTAATTGATGATACCATCGCATTGTTGTTTAGTGCTTCTTTTCCGTCGCGATTTCTAAATGCACGTTGCACCGAAATAATTAAAAAAAACATGGATACTCTAATACACAAAACCTCTTCTCTGTCATTATAATCATGTTTAGATTTCAATCACAGCGATTTTGAATGTGCTGTTGATCATTGGTGGAAAAAAAACTTGGTATGTTTCTCTTTACATGCATATAACACTTATTGTAATACAAGCTGTAGTTTCGAAAATATGATTTTTTTAACTTCGGGTCCATCATTTGTGATCATCCTGTATATAAGCAAGAAAACTGCTATTAAATGTAATGTTTTTTCACCCAAAATGTATTTCCAATTTGTTTTAACTAAAGGAATCAAACTCAAAATATACAGCGATCAAAATAAGTATTCGACATGCGAAGATTTCTGCATATATTGAATTAATAAATAAAAACTGTATAAAAAACAAAATAATTTTTATTGATTTTAAACCAAAAATCTTTAAGTATTAAATGCAGAATCTTTTCCAGTACATTAAAATATAATAAGTTAAAGAAATCACCATTACTTCATTCAAAGGCAGTTAAAAAAAACAAAGTATTGGACAAAACATAAAAATAAATGAAAATAATCCAGATAATATAAAACTAATATCTAATTGCTCTTCCTCTCCGACGGATGACTTCACTTAAATGCTGTGGAATCGATTCAACAAAATTTTCTGTCACCTCTTGGTCAAAAAATTTTCTCCCATTCCTCTCTAAAGATCTCCTTCATTTGGTGTTCGTTAGAAAAATGACACTCTCTTAACCTTTTTTCCAATATGCTCCACATGTGCTCAATTGGGTTGAGGTCTGGACTTAGGGCGGGTGTTTTTATAACTTTTGGGCAATTGTATAGCAGATAAAGTCTTGCATTGTTAGTGAAGTGTTTTGGGTTATAGCATTTGTAAAACTGGCAGCCCTCCTCGATTCCCAGTTTTTCAGCACTGGCACACAATTTTTTTAAAAAAAAATCTGTATGTGATACAGATGGTACATTATGCTGTTAAATAAGAAAATACTTCCCACTCTTGAAGCCGCCATACACCCCCAAACCTCCATCCTTTACTCTATGGATATCATATTTCGTTCTTCCAACTCAGCACTGCGTTTTCTGTGCACTATAATTTTGCCATCGCATCCAAAAAGATTAAATTTGCTCTCGACTACAAAAATTAGATTGTGTTAGAGAATTTTACTGGTTTATGTGAATATTTTCTAGCAAATTCCATTCTTCGCACTTGGTTCTTTTTGGATGCATATGACTTCTTTTGAACAATTCTAGCCTTAAATCTATTATTCTGCAGGTAACTTCTAACAGTTTTTGACGTAACATCTATGTCCAAACAATCCTTGGTAACTTTTGCCAAATTTTGATTCATTGGTTTCGGGGTCTTTTTTAATTTAATGTACAAACCCACTCCGCCGCTTCGGAAAAATTTTTTGGTCTGCCAGATCTTGGCTTATTATCAACCGATTTTTGCCTTTTATGCTTTTTAACTGTATAGTGCACACTTGTTCTTGGCCTATTTACAAAAGCCGAAATTTTGTTTTCAGATAAACTATTTTTAAAGTACTTAATGATTAAATTTTTAATTTCCACTGACAACTCATCATGTATTTTGCCCATCTTGCTCACTACCTAAATAAAACTTTCTAAATGCCCTCAAAAATAGTCCAAATACTTTGAATTACAAAAATTTGCAACAACACTAAACGGTCATTTTGCTTCTCGGTATAAATATTTATAAAAGTCTCGTTATATCGAATACTTATTTTGCTTGCCAAACTAATTTTGAAAATTATAGTGGTGATTTTTTTGCTTAGGTTTGTTTTTGTACACACAAAAACTTCTACATTAGAAACTGAACTGTTATATGCAACAAGTAACAAAACAGGGTTTCGCTGTTGTTGCATAGTAAGAGCTTTAAATTCGCAGAAATCGTTGCCTGTCGAATACTTTTTTTACCACTGTGTGCATTGTTTTATTATATTCACCTTGTAAAAACTTAAGCCTAATTTGGAACACATTTGAAGGTAGAAAAATACTTCAATTTTCATATAGATTCGTGACGTTGTAGCTCATACATACATCGATTTTAATATTCAGACATACTTTATTAATATTAATTTTCCTTTGGAGAGGGGAAGTTAGAAAAATTCATTTTATATTTCAGTGCAATAGACGGATTATGAATAGTATGTTGCATCAGAAAAATGGATTGCTTCTGGCGGAATTTAGTGGTTGTTATTTTCTCTAGAATAACTCTCAGTAGAAATCAAGATATAAGTTTTTCATGTTACAGCGTTTTTTTTAAAAAAAATGCTCTGAATTTGGATTTTGAATATTAATATTAGTCAAAGACAACCTTAAGCTACACTTTTCATAAAATCTACAGAATAAGTTAAAATATTCATATCCGAGAAAAATCTATAGTGCCTTATGTGGAACGTATTTCAAGCTACTGAAAATCTAACATCTTACAAAACTTATTGAATTGAAATGAAATGAAATTTATAGAATTGAAAAAACTGCTAAATTATGGCAATATCAGTATGATTAAGGCTATTTTCTGCCCACAACATATCAAAAGGAAACCAAGTTAATATATTTAAAAGACTACAACATAAAAATTACGTTCAATTTTTTATATATATCTTGTTTTTAAAAATGCAAACACCTTTTTTTAAAAAAAAAATCACTTAATGAATATTTTTATGAATTAATTGAATGAGAATATATTCACCAAGTGTATGTCCTTAATACTTTTAACATTTTTTTATCTCTCACGAATATTCATAAAAAAAGGCCGTACATTTCATCCTTTCTTCAATTCGTATTACTTTCACGAATTCAAAATGGCCGATAAAGTCCTAAATGTGATCGCTGCGTTGTTATGACGATGGTTAGATACGGAGCATACTTTCTGGATAACTATTGATGTGTATTGCATAATTCTACATTTATTTCAGGTTTAAGTAACAAACACGATCTCAGTTTTAAATGAAACAACGTCTTACCTTAGTATACCATATCTAAATATTTTTGCAACTTTTTTTCTTTTGAGAAGTTTTGATAGCAAATTTTTGCGTCGTTTTGATACGATTCCTCTCGAAATTGAAACCATTTTCTAAGCAAATTAATTCTGCATTAATATAACTAAACAACACAAGATGCCACCTCGGGAAAAAAAATATTAAAGTGCTTTATGTTCGAAACTAATGTGTGCCCGTGTCACCCCCTGTAGAGGAAAAGTCTGTGTCGTTCTCGGATGAAACTACCACTGTGAGTTCGCCCGTCCACCAGAAGCAGCATTCCCCTCAACACACAGGTGAACGTTCTGTCTATCCCCTACCTTTTTAATTCGCTGTTTTCTTTTTTTCCTTTCTCTCTCTCTCTTCTTTTTTGTGTTGTCTGTGTTTGTCCTTTTCTTTTCGTCCGTAGTGCTTATTTCCTTTAAAAAATAGAATTTATTCGCTTTAACGTTATATAATAAGCATTCATTAACGAATAAGGTACAATGTTAGGATTTATTATTCAAACCAATGGGCTCAATTCATGTGACGTCATAGTCACATGATAATGATAACCACGTGTGTTTAGCCAATTAGTTCAAAAACTCATGTGACGTTATAGTGACAAGATAAAGGCAATGAAGTGCTTACAGCCAATCGGTTCATGTACTTCGTTGTTGCCAAAGTTTGATCTTTTCAGAAACTTTCTCTTAAAAAATACAAATTTGTCAGCAACAATAATGCACATAGGTAGAAAAAATGCATTTTATTTAAAAGTACATGCATAAAATAAGATTTTTTTTTAATTTAAAAATCTTTTGAAGAAATTTATTTTTTTATAACATTTGAACATTTTTACTCAATTATAAAATCTGAAATTTTAAACAAGTTATACAAATAGAACAACAAGTACTATTAGTTTTGTGTCTTTTTTTTAATTCAATGGAGTACTCGTGTTTATCTTTATCATGTGACCGCCATGAAATGAGCCCAACCTTCTGACAACTTCAGAAAATAACACTAATGGATTACTAAAAGTATACATAATAATAATTATCAAAGTATTCGATTTTAAACCAAAAATTCATATTCTCAAAAAAAGTACAAGCAGAGGAAGAAGAATATCGTAACTTTTTTCTTCACCGACGTAATGACTTTCGTAATGGGCTTAATTATAGTGATGTCATTGTCGATATCTTCTATCACGCTTTTCCAGCCAATCGGTTAATAAATTCATGTGACACTTCATAATCATGCTAAAAATTATAAATATCAAAATAAAACTGTGTCCGAAGATAAATTTTACCAAAAATATTCTAAGTAATTTTTAAGAAAACGGATTCAAAAATACAAAATAAAGTACTTTTTTCTTCCGTAATTTTTAGAAGAATGCATATTTTGAATATTTTTGTAGAGAAAAAAAAAGAGTAGAACTATGTTTAATCAAAAGAATACATATTTTATGCTTCAATTTTGTGGCACAGCAAAGTAAAAAATTATTTTCTTATGCACTTCAGGAATTTCGTAATTTTTGGCTCTACAATATTTAACATTCTATGATATGTTTATTTTTATGTTGCATTTATAATACCACTTAAAATTTAATTCTTTGGTATCTTTAATGATAAAAAATACATGGCAACAATTGTGCTTCGATTTTTACCATAAGAAAGTAAACGAGAAACAAGGATTGGTGAAAATATAAAATCTAAAATAGCTAGCTATAATATCGAATTTCTATTGGAATGATGAAATAGAAATCACAAGAAATAGAAAGGCTAAAGCACAAAAAATGTTTGTAATTTAATCTTGAAAATGTCGATAGAGAATTTTATTTCCTTATTTTTAAAGCAAATCTCTCGCATTTGTTAATGTTTTTTCGTATTTTAGCATGAACTTTTCTATTTTGTTAATGTGTTTTGCATGTTATTTCTATTTCTCTTTTCATTTTATCTTTTACACTGAATCAACACAATCACAAATTAATGCACCATACAATTAAATAAATTAAATATATCAATTATAAATCAAAATAAAATGAGTCAGAATGAATATTTTTAACATTAAAATTGAATTGAATAGCACAAGCATATTTATCATTAAATTATTACCATAATTTTAAGATTAGTGTTTTTTTTATTTTAAGTAAGTTTTTATCACATAAAAGAAAACAGAACACCAATACGAATAAAATAAAACAAACTATTACGAACACAGATCTAATATCATTATATTTTTAAAGACAAAACTATTTAAAACCATTTTAGTATAAATAGCTATTGGGTAATAAGATAAAATTTTAAAAATATCTATCTGATTTGGCATCACAGACTTCTTAAACAAAACTTTTTGTCGATATTTAGTCGCTATTTTTGTGGACATTTTTTTCAGAATTTTGAAATGCTTTTTGTGACGTCATAGCCCTTGCCTGACCTTTATGTGATTGTCATTTTTCACATTCAAACATCTTTGCTGCATCTTGACTTGTGATTCTGAGCATTGTTAAAAAAAATTTGTGTTTTATTAATTGTATTTAAAATATATTATGTTTATGTGTATTAATACTTTGCATTTTTTATTTTACCTTATCTTATGATAAAGAGTGTTTCATTTTTAAAAACAAATTACGTTGAACGTCACATCACCAACTGTATATATAAGCACTTATATTTTTAAACAGCTATCTGGATTAGAAAATACTATCTCGGAAATTATTTTTTTATTTGCATGCAATCTGCTGTCTCAGAATGTATTTCATTAAGTTTCTCCATCCCCCCGCCGCCACTTTATTGAATGCTAATAAGATCTTCCACAATTATCAGAGGCTTTCTTTTCTAAATAAATATAAATATTTGTATTAATTTCATTGTGTAATTAAATTCTATGCATTCTAAAAATATTGACTAAGGATTATGGCTAAAACAAAACAATTCTATCATTCTTAAAATGACATTTTTTTCTGCTTGTTCTTTATTTTTTTAAATATTAGAAAGACAAAAAATTATTATTTATCACTGATTCTTTATTTGTTAAGTTTATAATAATCTAACCCTGAAATTTCGAAGCTTCAAAAATTCTGAAAAAAAGAGTATTAAAAGTGACATTCTATATATTTAAATTAAAATATTACAAAATACCAATTTCAAATAAATAAATAATTTAATTTTATTCTTCAATGATTCAAAAATTTGCATTCTCTTACTAGCTGCATTTCTCTTACACGTGCTTTTATATCAGGTGTGATATTTGATTCTGATTCTACGCTTTTCAGACTGTTTCTGCATTTATTTTTAAGATAAATAAAGAAAATTCTTAGCATTTTAAATGAGAGACCTTCAAGGACTTCCTAGAAATGCTACGAGGGTATTAGCGGCCAAATTTTAAGAACTGCTACTTTAAGTATACTACTGGACATCAAAATTTCTAAACTAGGGAAAAAATGTAGAAAACAAAATAATATTTATTCGACAAATATATTATAATGGAAATAACAAGTGATTAAATTTCAAGAAATTTGGGTGTATAGATTCTTAAAAATCGGTACCCAAGAGCGACCACCTAAGGCAGTAATAACAGCACTTATACGCCTGAGCATTGAGTTAAACGGAAATTGTATGGCATGTTCAGGTACAGATGCCCCTGCAACTTCAACACGATGGCACAACTCATCAACCGTAGTGACTGGCGAATGGTGACAAGGAAGTCACTCGGCAACCATGGACCAGACGATTTGTACTGGAGAGAGATCTGGTGGATGCGCAGGCCAGGGCAACAGCTGAATATTTTCTGTATCAAGGAAGGTCCGTAAAATACCGGCAACATCGGTCATGCATTATCCTGCTTAAACGTAGTGTTTCGTAGGGTTCGGATAAAGGGTAGAGAGAGAGCCACGGGTTGCAACACATTAGAAATGTAACGTCCACTATTCAAAGTTCCGTCAATCTGAACAAGGGACCGAGGCATATATCCAATAGCATCCCCATACCAACACGCCAGGTGATGGGCTAGTATGGCGATGACGAATGCACGCTGCCAATGTGCGTTCACCACGATGCAGCCAAACACGGATACGACCAACTTGATGCTGTAAACAGAACCTGGATTTATCTGAAAAGATGACGTCTCGCCATTCGTGAGCCCAGGTTCGTCATTGATCACACCGTTCAAGACTCTCCTTTATGTGATGCAGCGTCTAGGGTAGCCACAGCCATGGTCTCCGAGCTTAAAGCCCTTGCTGCTGCAAGCGTCGTCGAACTATTCGTGCAGACACTTGGTCTTGCAAACGATCCCAATTCCTGACTCAGGGCTCGTGACGTGGCTGCACGATCCATTAAGGCCATACAAGTAACATGCCTGTCTTCTCGGCTGCTAGTGATTGGGGGTCGTTGAGATGCAGTACGGCGTTCCGTATTACCGTCCTGAGCCCATCGATTATATATTCTGCTAACAGTCATTGGATCTAGATCAACGCGAACAGCAATACTGCGATACGATAAACCTTATACACTCTATAACAAAAAAAACGACGCACCAAGAAGGAGTTGCCCGATTATAATGAAATTTCTTATGCGAAAACTTTTGTACCGAACATGCAAATGTTTAAAATTTGGTGTCCAACAAATGCATAGCGGAAGCTACAGTGCATCGGAACTGTGGTCTCAGAAGGAGTCTGAAAGAAGCGATTTTCAGTATGAGTGTCAAAGTTTCTATTGCATTGCGATTTAGGATACCTTCCAACGACTGAAAAAAATGATTGGCACAGGATTCGAGCTCATTACAAGCAACTGTCCGAGTTTAAAAGAGGTTTTATCATTGGATTAAAATAGGCAGGTTAGGCAAATTGGAGAATCACTCGCCATATGGGTCCAAGCAATGCGGCCATTAGAAGATGCTGACAAGAATGGGTGGACAATGACAGATTTCAACGTTATGATGGTAGAGGTCGACCTAAGACCACAGCAGATCGGTAATACAATTGACTGTCAGATCAACTGTCACAGTGCCTAATTCGTCGTTATCCACCATCAGACGTGCAACCCATACATGAGTGTCCATCATGACCATTCACAGACCTCTGATTAAGCGAACTTTACGCTCGTACCAACCGCTACGTTTCCTGCCATTCACTCCTGCATACTATTGAGCTAGATTACGGTGGTTCTTGAATTGATAAGGTCAGAATCATGCTGATTGGAGACGTATAGTGCTTAGCGACGAATACCGCTTCCATCTGTGTCCTGACGATCATCAAAGAAGTGACTGGAGACGCCCAGGGCAACGTGGCGATCCTGCGTTCACTATTGCACGCCACACAGGCTCTGAACAAGGAGTTAATGTCTGGGATGTCATTTCTTTTGAAAGTCGGACCACTTTGGTCATCATTAGAGGCACATTTACAGCCCAACGGTACGCCGACGACATTCTGAGAACTGTTTTGCTACCGTTCCTTTTGCAGTACTTTGGCCTTATTTTCCAGAAGATAAGTCCAGACTACATGCGGAACGTGTTGCTATGAACTGTCTTACAGCTTGTCAAACACTTTCTTGGTCATCCAGATCACCAGATCTCTTTTCAATAGAGTCTGTCTGGGATATGATGGGAAGGCGACTGGATCTACCATGGAATGTTGATGACCTGGTTCAATGATTGGAGCAAATTTAGCAAGAAATACCGCAGGAGACCATCAGGGGGCTTTATCACTCTATGCCACGTCGTGTGGCAGCTTGCATCCAGGCTAGAGATGGGTCAACACCTTATTGAGCTCGTTACTTTGTAACCATATAACTCTGAAATAAATCATTAAATTTTTCTGAAATTTTAATCATTTTATATTCCGTACATAATCTTTCTATTCACCAATTTTTGTCTTTATCAGACAACTCGTTCCTGGTGCGTCGTTTTTTTTGTTATAGAGTGTACATATATAATCGCGGTACGCTATAATTCGACCTTTATCAAAGTCAGAAACGTGCTGGCGTGCATATCTTCTTCTTACACGAGGCATCGCAACTTTTCATCGGACAACAACGTTTAAATGCAATTAGTGTATGAGAAACCAGCTGAACAATTTCCTCGTTTAAACACTTTGTAGGTGTCGTTACCAGTGCTTGCTTTGTCTGAATGCATTGAAAAGCTAATGATTTGCATATCAGAGCACCTTCTTCCTGTCATTTAAATTTTACGTCTATAGCATGTCACCTTCTTAGTGTTGCAATTTCAATGACCAGTTGTGTAGTTAGCTTTTTCTTTTTAAACCTATTTGTAATACATTAGGACTAAATGATAGAAATTATATTATTTCTTCAATGTATTCCATTAAACAATTTTTAAATATTTTCCCAGAATTTATTTATAATTTCACCTTTTCAAACATCATTTTTTGACTGTATATTATAGGATAAATATGACGAGATGCCCTATTTTTGTTTAGAATTCCAAATTCTTGAACACCATTTGAATCCATTTAATATCTAAATTCTGTATTAGTTAGATACGAACTGTATGAATTGTACTATTTCATGTGTTTGAGTGTGTAATGTTTGCCAGAGTTAAGTTTTCCTTTTAGTCGAAAGACCCGTGAAGCCAGCCATCAAGTCCTCCCTTTCCCTTCGCAGCCAACATTCCTCAGGTAAACAATATATGTTTGGATTCAGTATCACACAGCTTTAAGGTAGTATAATAAATACTCTGTGAAATATATTCTCTATTTGTATTGAACTGCTATTGATGTCGATGATTAAATTTAAATGATACATGGGATTGTGTAGCATTGAATAATAAATCAAAAATGATGTTTAAAATTCATTATTAATTTTAAAACTTTTGTATTCGGATCGCTTAAATTTTTAATGCGGGAAATGAATGACTCTTTTTACAAATGATTAATCCTTTCATCAAACGAGTTATTGGAATCGCGTGACAAAAGATTTGTTGGAAGTGTTTAGCTTTTATTATTCAAATTAAATTAATATATTTAAGGAATTTAAGAAATGGATTTGCAACTATTTTTGTTATACATTCTAAATAAACTTGAAAGCATTTGAATGCTAAAAAATAGTTGCTCGAACTTTCCGTTACAAGTGTAGTTGAAAAGTGCGTGTTATTAGCATTTTTTAAATGAAAGTTTAAGTTTACATGACTATTAAGGCTCGAAAAAAATTTGTACTTTTTTTCATATTTTTGCGACAGCTTAAAACCTCATATTTATCAGAAAAAGTAAATTGAATATGTGGGGGAAATCACCCATACGACAAAAAATACTCATAAATTCGCACTTACGCAAATTCGATAATTAGATTGATTCGTTAATCTCTCCACAAATGGATTTATTCATTCCCGTGTAATTACGCAATAAAAGTAAAATTTAGTGACATACATAAACAGAAAAATATTTGCTGCTGCTTACGATTCAAAAAATATTTTCAAAAACACTACCAACACTTTTTTTTAAAAAAAATTATTTCAATTTCTTAAGAAAAATATTAAAAATAATTCAAGTAAAATATCATTCAGGAATATATGAAATATATTCTTCTAGTACTGTAGAAATAGAAAGTAAGCAGAAATACCATACGTATAATATTACTATTGATGAAATATTACTTCACATATATCTGTTATTCTAGAATTGATTACAACATTGATCACAACAAAAATATTGACTGCTATTTTTATTTGGTTCAGATGTGGATTCAGTCCCAACTCAGCTACATCCTCCAATGGTTAAAGTTACTTCCGCAGGTTTGTCTTTATCACTTAAGATATTTATTTTTTTAAACTTCAACTAAAATTCGTCGAAATGATTTCATTTAACATGTTTTTCTTCTTCAGACCGTGAACCCCGCTCCAAGCCTGCCCCACCCCCGAAACCAAGTTCCCTGTCCGAAAGGCAACATTCAGCTTCACCCCCAACCAAAGGAAGTGAGTATTTACTCCTTTCTATCGAAAGATTCAAGATTCAATAATTGCACGAAATTCTTTTTTCTTTCGCTTGAGAAAAACGAATTTTAGTTATAAACGAAATTTATTTACTTTAGGCTAGGAACATCAATAGTAAAAGTACTAAAATTCTAAATCAATAGTAAAAGTACATCTACCTTACGATTCGCTGAGGTGGTACCTGTGTTTGACTATTACTATTTTACAGCATCTGGAAAGGTTATACTTCATGAATCACCATGTCTAACTCATCATGCTACTGAAATCAAATAATTATATTGGAATCCGAACAGTATTCTACCTAACAGAATGTTTGAAATAATATAAAAATACTATTCTCACCATTAAAATCATCCATCTATAAATTATTCTAAATTCATAAATGTAATAATAGTTCTATGGAATTTTTACTTTCCTTCTCAAATACAGATTATTGTATTGGTTATAATGTATTGAAGTCAAAAAACAAAACCCAATGCAGATTTGTCTGTATTTACAAGTTTTACAAATGCTTTTAAGGATCTGGAAATCATAAAAAAAAATCTATTAAAATGGATGTAAGCATATTTTCGAGGGAATTTACTAAAGTTCTGTTTTTTATTCTTTCGAAAGCACTTTATTGCATTCAAATAAGCACAATGATTTAGATTTGAGAAATAAATAAAAATGCAGCAAGATTAAAATTACATTCACGTATTCAAAAGGGCTGACCGAAGAGAACCTTAAGCGGAGACAGTTTTAAGCAATTAATTCAATATTGATTTTGACTTCTGACAGTGCTTGCAATTAAGTATGAATGCGTCAAACTCGACACCTGTATTGCCGACTCTATAAATTTTATGTTAAGTACTTATTTTAAAGTGCATTACCACTTATAGAAAGTTTTTTTTTTAATCACTTAGTTTTAAAAAAGACATGCTTGGATATTCCATGGAAAAGAGAATTTCTGCTATTTCATTTACCGTTAATTTTATTATGTACTTTCCTTTAGTTTGTTGGAAACAGAGTTATGTGCTACAGAAGGTAATAAACTTTGAATTATTCGAATTTGATTGTTTTTCGTTTAGATCTAATCGTGCACCTTTCTTCGCAGAGTTCCGTGTGAGCGTGGAGATGTACAGTCAGCTGAGGCATCTGAGGAAGCAAACCAAGGATCTGAGGCTGGAGGTGCGGAACCTGAGGAGGATTGCTCAATCACAGGCCATCACGGCTAAGGAAACCGTAAAGGAAACTTGCCTTAAGATCAAGGTATAAGTTGCGATCAAATTCCTATTAATTTGAGCATATAGTCACTTTTTATAAAGATGTACTAATTTAAATGTGAATGCATGTGGTCTACCGCTAGATATTCTTAAGTCTTCGAATACAAACTTTTCAATGATTTTCCATTTTCATTTTTAAAACTCAGACTGTTGATCATGATGTAACGGAATTTGTTACGGATATGTGTCTCGATATCACCCCAGGTTTAGATACACCTACTCTTTAAGAAATTGCATGGTTTTCAAAGGAAATATATTTTCAGATAGGGTTAAATGTGTGGGAAGAACCATGTTTGCTGATATTTGATTTATGGAGTCGAAGACTTTCTTGAAGATAATCTATTGTATTGAAAATATGTGGAAATTTTAATAACTCACTCCATCTTTAAGAAACTGTCCTCTGAAGCTTATATCATTTTTAAGACAAATCAAATGAGAAGGAAATACTATAGCACCAAACCACGTACAACTATGGAACCGGTGGAGAATTCTTAGGAAATTGATACTGTGTCTTGATGTGTGCGTTACTTGAAATCTTTTTAACATAGCGAACCACATGTAGACATGAATTAATACTAATGGCGAAATATTCCATCATTTGTTATTTCATTATGTTTATAGTACACCAAAATATCCGTAGCAGATTAAATTATTTTGTCCATACGAAAATTATAGCCATTTTATATGGATAAACGCAGTGCCTATTTAAGCTCAATTCGTGCCTTGGGCACAGAAGATCTGCAGGCCGCCTTGGCACTGGAGGATCGAAATTTATAATCAAAAAATCTTGTTATGTCCAGCTTATTCGAGCCCTTCGGGTGTTGGGCCCCTGGGCGTCCACCCCAAGCGCCCAATGGATAAACCGGTACTGGATGAACGAATAAAAACAGCGCTTAGTGAGAGATTGTGTAGTGTTTAATTAGATAATTAAAAGGATTTTTTTAAAAATTATCTTTGGATATCTATTGCCTATCAGGATAGGAATGAATTAAGTAATTGGTAAAAAAAGAACCATGATATAGCTCTGATTGTGAATGAAAAATTGCGTTCTCAAGACTAAATTAGATCATGCATTCCGATATGTAATCGTGGGATATGCTGCATGCATGCTTTAAGTCAGACCGAAAGGTATCAACAGAATCGTTGTTGACTTTTAGTCATCTGTTCATGGCTCATACTGACAACATCCAGTCTCCCACACTCTGTCATGTAATTTTAGTGACATTGATTTAGGAAAGAAAAAGGCTTATCAAGTTATTGATTACTAAGTGGAGTAGTTATTAATAATGAACATTTCAGAAAGCAATGTTCAAACTTTGACTCGTTAATGTTTGATTTGACTGTATTTTTTAATTTTTCGTGCACCTTAGAGTAAAACATTATATTTGCTCATATACTGATGCAGTAATTTTTATAATCATGAGTAAAGTACTTCTTGTCTCTCAGACCATGCTGGCGGCTGCACAAATGGGGGAAGAGCACGTTTGTGCCGAGAGACTGAAGGTGTCTAGGGAAGAAGAGTTGTATCGGCAGGATGTTAATCATTTAGAAAGAGATCTCTTGTAAGTATCGCTTACGAAAAGGCATTCTTTCAAAAATTATCTTGGAAATTATCAATAAAAATAACTTTTCTAAAAATTCAAAGTATATAATTTAAGATAAATTAATTAATTTTCTTAACTAGTGGATTTAATTACATATTAAACGCTCTTACCCTGAATTTTGATGTTTCAATTTTAAAATAACGAAAATTTGTTTCTTTTATAAATAAAGTCGTGAAACTGTCTTTTGTGTTACTACAAAACCAGTAACAAAGTGTGTGCTGTTTTGCTTACAGTCCTTACACATTATTAGCTGAAAACTAGTCATTAAAAATATATCAGAAAAATACTCTTTCATTTGTATTGAAGATTTACCCAAAATTGCTGTATTTGTCCCCTGAACTTGATTAAAATGCGATACAATATTTCTGTAGAAGAAAATTTAACATTTTTCTCCATTTTAAATTGACCCTCTAAACATTTTCATTAGCACATTTAATAAATGAAGCTTGATGAAGACGTGTCTTTCCATTCTAAGATATTTTCTCGCCGACAGGGAACTTGAAAGCCAAGTGGAAGAATTGAGGGGAAGCGTAATCAATCGAAAGTGCCGCGTGAATCTGGGCGATGTCGAAGGTATGGCGCTTGTCCTCAGCAGAGCAAGCAAGGCGGTCGCCGAGCTCAAAGGTATATATATTGTTTTTTATTTATGTACTATTACTGTTATCACGATTATTATAAGTGACTTAAGCTACGTTTTTCGTGTGACCTTGAACTCGATGGGTTCTGTTGCACCAGCGCATGCAACTGAACTGGGCACTGGAAATGCCTCAATTGGGATTAGGCAGAGAATGTCAGAGGAAGGGATATTTATTAGTTTCTAGACCAGCAATACTTAACCTGCGGGCCACATGTGACTCACCGAGCTATTCTGAGTGGCCCAGTCATGCACTAAGAATTTCATTTGTATGAATGTATTAAAAACAATTTATTAAAAATTCCCGGGAAATTCTATCTATTTTGCTACGATTTCACACGAATAAGAATTGCAAAATAAAATTTCCCCTGTTTGCAAGTATAACGGCAAGTACTAGAAAATAACAGTGGAATATCGACAGTGCGTTCAAGTGTTGACATTATGTACCAGGGGTGGCGAACCTTTATGAATCCGCGTGCCATTTTTTCTGAAGAAATGTTTAATGAGATGTAGACGTGCCATCAAATCATTTTTATGTGATTATTGGGAAAATAATAAAACTAAATACTGACAACTCAAAAATCTTTATTTACTACGAAAAAATAAATTTTTGCACTGTATTGTAGTAAATGTTTTTGTCATACGTGTAATTCAAATTAAAGTAATATTAGGGTGATTTTTGTATTACAGATTAGATGACGAATGGGAACAAACGAATGGGCTTCTCCATCGCCCCACGCACCGCGACAGATCAATCACCTTTTTTTTCGTAATACTTTATTGTGAACTTTGATATTTTGAACTAAAATGCAAACCGTTTTGATCGGTCGCGTGCCATCAATGGCACGCGTGCCCTTGGTTCGCCATCCCTGTTATATACATAATATGGAGCGCCTACTGTTTCTGTTCAGATCTTTATCTGGCCATATAAGTTGGGGTTTGAGCCTTAAAACATACATTGATCTTTAACAATTTAAAATATTAAAAGTTAAAAATTTAAAAGGATTTCCTTTCATATGAAAAACAGTTAAGTATATAAATTTAAGTTTTAGGAGTTGACTTTAGTCTGTGTCAGTGGTGCACACAAGGGTGATGTCCTAGGGGTCCGGACACCCCCCCCAAAGGCTATTTTTTTCCCATTAATTATAATTCTAAGTATATAGTACATAAAATTTAATTAACTATTTGTTACTAATGATTAATTTTATTAATCAATGCTAATTATTTATTCAATAATTAGTTTTTTTACTGTTTTTTGTTCCCGAAAACCTACAAAATGAAAAGGAGCATGATACAAGAATGGTGGACTTTCGACCCTGGACCCCCCTTTGAAAAATTTCTGTGTGCGCTACTGGTCTGTGTTGTTAAACGTATGATGCAAAGTATTTTTTATTATTATCACTGTACTGTACCGGCCAAATCATAGTCCTAATTCCATAAATTAATCATTGACCGGATTTTACTATTGTGGGAACAGCAGACTCAGTTACCGGAAGACCGGGCTATACTGTACTAACTGAACTGGAACAATGGCCATTTGATTCGTGAAACTGAGTTGAATTTCCCCTAATGTCTTTCAAGCGAAAAATATCCGATGAAAATAGACTGTTTCAAGACGAGTGGGAAATCGACTATTTTGTAGAGATAAATAAGCATGGATCAGCAACTTGTTTGATTTTTGTGATAGTGTTATACTTAAGAAATACAACATTGCTCGTCATTTTACTGCTAAACACAAATCGTCCATTGACACTTTTCCTCGGGGATCTCTTTCAAGAAGCAATGAATTGGCTTTCTTATATTATTTGCAACTGCAACAAAGTGTTTTGTCTATGGCAATGTCACAAATTCAAAGACAACGAAAGGTATCCTATGAAGTTTGTTTTATGATTGGAACGCAAAAGAAACAATTTACTGGTGCAGAAATTGTGAAAGGGTGTTTTTTTTCTGAGATATTGTTTGATAAATTTAGCAACCTATAAACTTAAAATGTCAGGTCACTGCACTGGCACCATAACGCATCTAATATTGGCAGTATTTCTTTTTTATTAGAAGCATTAGTTTGAGAATTGCATTGTTGTTTCATCTTTAAGTAAAGTATACTTAAAACTTTCATTTATGCACAGATATTCTTTTGATTCAAGAAATTACGGGACTCAACTTATGCTCTTCAACTGCATCTATCACTGCTAATTTTGACATTCTTATTGAGACAAACTCTTTTTTGGGCATTATCCCCAGATGCAGCTATGCACACTTTCATTACAATTTTCAGGTTGCCAGCTAGATGTCTATCGAGTGTATAATGTTGGTATATAGGTATAATGTTTTCAATATAACTCGCTGTAACAAATGAGTTTTTTTTTTTTTTTTTTTTTTGAAATTATGCGATCCTGGTTTCTCTTTTAGCTGTTATTCTTTTATGCATGCCAGAATGATTCTCCTTCTACGAGGGCGGTTCAATAAGTAATAAGACTACAATCATATAAAAAAAAGAATACCTTTAATCGACATCATTTACATGATCTTTTTCAAAATAACTTCCGCGGCACGTAATGCATGTATCCCAATGTTTTTGTCCTCTTAAAAACATGTATAAGTCCATTTTGTGAGAGCTTCATCAAAATCGCCTCCGCAGCCTTTACACATGATTTGTTGCCCGCAAAACGTTTGCCTCGTAATGGTTTCTTAAGTTGAGGAAACAGCCGGAAATCGCATGGAGTTTTATCAGGACTGTATGGAGGGGGCGGTAAAATCTGTTGTTTTGCTGCGACACATCCAGTACGTAACGAGTAATTGTGGTCAGGCTTTGTCATGATGCAATAGGAAGCCATTTCAGAGCAATGGATGTTTCCTTTTAATGTGCTGTATCATTGTTCGCAGGACATTCGCGTAGTACGAGCCATTTACGGTAGTACCGGGTTCGATAGAGTGTTGTTACACAATTCCTTCATAATCAAAAAAAATATATGGTCATAACTTTATAAGCCAATTTCACAGTTTTTGCTTTCTTGGGAGTAGATGAAGATGGATGTTTCCATTCAGTGCTTTGTTGTTTTATGGTTGAATCAGTGATACAACCAAGATTTGTCTGCTGAGATGAAGCGTTTTAAGATATTGTTGCCTTCTTGTTTCAGTCTTTAATCATATCGTATCATATGAAAGGTCTCCGATGCTGATTTTTGCTCCCATTTCGACAACTGGCAACGGCTCGTAGGCGCCTGCAAACACGCTTCAGTTTGAGCACGTGATACTCAAAAATATGAGTCTGAACACGCCATCAATCGGTAACTTTTGTTAATACAGACAACAAACTTTTCTTATGCCACATAAATTAACATTCCGATGAGGGGTTTCGTGGCAGTAAAATTAGTCTTATTACTTATTAAACAGCCTACGTATCCATATGACTGGCATAAATCGCAGCTTTCATTTTTTGGTGCCCGGTATATTGTTTTTTAAGTCATTTATTTCAAAATTTTGTAGTTTCGGGAAAATTTTATCACAATCAAGCTTTCCTTGTTTATGTTTACCACGTTACCTTCATTTCAATATGATTCAATGTGGTTTCTCTTTTTCAATTTCGACATTTGAAAAGAATTTTAGCCGTCATTACTTAGTATGGAAACATATCTCATTTAGCATCCATTAATTAATCGCCTCCGCATCTTTAGGGCAACTTGCATTTCATGGCTCCAAATTTTTTATCACAATTCTAGTTCCACACATCAATATCCTCTTTTTACTTTGCCATATGTGATATACTCCGCATTGCTGACTCCCATATAATTCCCAAACACAATTCTCATATTATTTTAACAATACTTCTCTCAAGGATATCAATATCTATACCTAATGCTAGGATATTCATATGTTCTTGCTTTTGAAAAGCGCCAACATACGTGAAACATCACTGATGACTTTATTTTTAGGCAATCATCAGTTTTTATGCGAGCTTCTCTAGCTGCATGACATGACATTTCAAGCTTGTTTCTTTATTTTTATCATTTAATTATGTATTCAATTGGGCAAATATTTTTTATCTGTTGTTGGTATGTTTAGTAAAAGAGAAAGTTTTCACAGAATCAGGGCATTTGCTTATGGATAAGAAGGCTAACCAGCTTGTATTCTTATTACTTTGGTCTTATAGTGATTTTTTTTCAGTAATCAGCAGGTGTGTTGCGGCCGGCAGGAAATATTTTCCTTATGTATGTGGCCCGGTGGGAAAAAAGGCTGAGTACCCCTGTTTTGGACTAATAAAATTGCAACAGTTATGTTGAAAAATAATTTTGAGATTTTCTTTCATTTGAAACAAAAAAGTCTCAATATTAAAATAATGTTTCGCTGTTATTAATTGTTAACTTATTAACTTATCTACAAGTATTTCATTTCGAACTCTGATTAGTGGGTTGATACTCTTGTTAAAAATAGTTTAGAAACTGTTGAAATGACAGTTGAAGAACAACTTGATATAGCGTACACATGATCGATTGATATTAACCGTGCAGACTTTTTGTTATAAACATAATAGGACGATGGTAGGAACTAAGATGATGTGAAAGTGCGCGTGAGATTCTGATTGTTTTTGTAGTCAATGAGATTTAACGCATTTTAATTGTTGCAAAAGTATTATTGCTCAAAAGAGACCAATCAAAGGTAGAATTATTGGCATTAAATGTGTGCCTATTATAGTAATAACATTCTCTAGGAGAGTATGGTAATAGCACAGAAATAATATTTATAGTGATACTCAAATGCATGATAATAGGTATGTGTGAATTACTCTTAATATCGAATCCTTCATTCATTTTTGTCATAAAATCTGTTTCATATCCTTATAACTTTAGCTTTACCTATATAACTTTAAATCCTTGTTGCGAATCTTTACCAAGAATAGTCATCATATTTCTTGATTCAAATGTGTAAAATGCATAACTTTATACTGCAGCTCGGTTCCCTGCCTTGCAAGAAAGTTTGAAGACTATCATGGCTGTAGAAATGGAAGTAGTAGTTAGGGAAGAAAAGTAAGTGCATTGTTTGTCTTAACTTTTTTAAAAAATATATTTTTTTAGAATTATTGATTCATATATTTAAAAAAAACTTACTTTGAACTTCCATTGAGAATATTTTTCTTTTTTAACCCGTGAGAATTTAAACAAATAGCATGCACGGGTAGTCTTGCGTGAGTGAGGGAATATTAACATTGCACTGTGTTCAGCTGTACTGGGGCTTTTGGCGACGGACCTTGTAATTTTGAACCATGGTCAAGTGACGAGGACAACACCTGAGCTGACACCTCCCTCTCCTTCCTACCCTACCGCACCAATGAGAAGACGTTTGAGCTCTCGACAAATTTATCGTGCATCGCTCCTCTACACTGTTGGTCTTTAGTGGTACTGGACTTGAACTCGTGACATGCCAGCCACGATCTAACATCCTGACCACTAGGCTACGGTGGCCACAACGGGCAGTCTTGCAGTTGTGGAGTTCCTATAACTTTATAACATCTACCCCAACTTCAAATTTAAAATTTGCGTGGTTCTATTGGAGTTACATAATAAGAAAATTCAGTTTTAAAAAGTTAAAACAAGAATTAAGAGTCATACTTTTGGCACCGAGAGACCAGAGTGAGTAGCAGGATAAAGAGAGCCGAGTGCTGGTGTTCTGATTGGTTGAGCGATTAAAAATGGATCCCGCTCAAACGAAAAATATTTCTTCTATTTGCTTAACCATTCGGATACTAGAATTGAAAAAACTTAGCTTTATATTGTTTTATGTATTGATGTTTATTACAAAATATTCGTATTTTTAAACAATTTATTACATTTTATCTTAGAAAATTAGAAAATTAAAATTACTTGCATTATTCAGTTCCATTTAAAAAACTTCACTTTGGCATTGAATTTTCTCTAAAATTGCTGTAACGATTTTAAGAACTATTTAACTTTATGTACTTCATTCAAAGTTAAGGAATAGGAAACTCTCTATTTATGTAAATGAAGTTTAACTGACTTTTCAGGTTTCTAAATTGAATAACGTGATGCATTTTATTTGCTTTAATCATTTTAAATTAGGAGGGCATATTAAAAATAAACACTGAAGCGATTTTTTTACAAAGTTACTTTAAAAAATGAGAAACACAATTCTGAGGCATACAACAATTTAAGGTTGATACATAATATCTATAATACGTAATTAACGGAGAGTAGCTATAATTATAATACACTTAATTTCTATAATAGCACTTAATTTCTGTAATAACATAAAATTATACTGAGTAATAGTTATTTCTTGAGTATATATATATATATATATATATATATATATATATATATATATATATAAATTCATGATAGACTTATTAAAAATATTTTTTCTTATAACTATAGGTTCCTGAAAGATGAACCTGAAAGGTTAGAAAATGCTCTACGGAGATGCAAGAAATTAACAGGAACGTTAGTCACACTTAAAAGGTAAGGTTGTACTCCTACTTCACTTCAGTTTTTTAGTAATTTTCATTATTCAGTAAAGAAAATAAACGAAATAAAACGAATAATATTTAAACATTATGGGTAGGAATAATGCATGATCTATGTATTTTTTATATGTATAATATTGATTTGTTACTTAACCTAAAACGCGATTACACTAAAATTTTGAATAAAAAACTAATAAGAAATACACATTTTTAAAAAGTAAAATGCCCTACAATACAGTTTAAGCTTTCTTTTACATTTATATAGTAATTACAATTGGAGCAATTATTTTAAAATAAAATGTTTATCAATATAAATTATAAATTAAGGATTTCTTTACACAAACGTACAAGCACTATGTACATTTTATCAATCAAAAGAATGTTATAAATTTAAAAATTTAAATAATATAATTATCTGCGTGATTTTTTTCCCTAGTCATGTATCTGCAAAATATTATTCCCAAGTATGAAATCGCTGAAATCAATCATCACTAACAGATTACAGAAAAGCATAACTGTTTGTTTTGTAATAGAACATTTTTTAAAGTGTAGAATTCCTTTAATTTTATAAAAATTGAATAAACCTTATGTCTAGTTTGTTTCTTATATGGCTATTTGTGCTTCTCAACATTCCTAGTGACCTTACAGCAAATTTTTTTTGCCTAGATCTTGATTTTTTAATTTTTTTTCTCTAAAATATTGCAATTGCACGGCATTATTTTTAAAGTGACATAGCTTCGACTTAGTTCATGATAAAACTCTTTAAAGAGAGGCCAATAAAAATATATAATTTATAAGTTTAACTGTAATGTAAGTTATATAATAGAGTTAAAAAATGCGTTCATACTAGTTTAAATAAATAGTTATTATTTTAAAAACTGTAGCACAGATTTGAAACGTTTCTGAATTTATTTTTTTAGTAAAATCTTGAATAAGAGTAATAAAGTTTATAATGAGAACTTGTTTTTATTTTTCTCATTTTGCATCTAATGTAACTTAAATTGGTTGTCTGGTCACTGCATGGGTGTTGTCAATTTCCTTTTATTCTGCTGCTTTCGTTGTTCGTATTTTTTCTCCTCTCATTGTTGTCTCGTTCCCCTTACCCCCTATTGAATACATTTATTACAATAAAATTATGATCTCCAGTTTTAGGTTATTTATTTTTTAATTTAAGCAATGTTCTTTCTTTTCCGCTTTGTATCATTACTTTTTATCACCAGTTATGTGAAGTACAAGATATTCTTTTTCATATTTTGTGCCATTTTGAAATATTTTTGGAAGTTTTTGTATTTTTGTCTGTATTAAAATGTTTTATTCATATTTTTGGTGCAGATTTATCGACGCACATGCTACGTAGTTTATTGTCATACTATTTACGATTTTTGTCGCGTAGTACTTTCAGTAACTAAATCGTAAAATATTGAGAATAATTGGTGGGTGAAATTTTATTTTTGTACTCCGCAGATCTTTGATTTACTTAAAAAATATTTCGGAAAAGTGTAATAATAAGATTTACGAAGTCAACTATATTCCCTTAAAATATTTTTATTGGGTTACATAACTTTTTTAGATGTGATAGAGAAACACATATTCCTATCCCATGGATGACAAAAATACCAAGAATAATTCGTTTTGAGGATATGTGAGTTAAATGTAATTTTTACCAGTAATGTAAAATATCAAATGCTATAAATATCATAAATATGTAAATAACCTGCTTGAGAAATAACGTTCTTTTATTCAAGCATTAGAATGTAATACAACTTTTTTCTTTAAAAAAATTGATAGCAGTCTTATCATTCGTTACAATACTGTAATTTTATATTTTGAAAAAAATTACTAAAAAATTTTAATTTTGTGCTGAAATCAGAAATACTGTTGGTGGAATTAATATATTTATTAATTCAATGTGTTTGTACTATATCTAAATTGATTACTTATTCAAAATCTTCAAAGTGGTGGTATATGCAAATATTACTCTTGAAACACTGAACTTGAAAATTTACTTCACAACTGTCATTACCTGTACAACTATTTTCAATGAATTTCTTTGCCTTTTTACCTATCATTTTTTGTAGTTGTACTTTTTTAAAAACATTTAAATGTTGAATCATCTGATGTGAAAAAAACACCCAATTATAGATTTTTTTTGTTTCTTTTAACTGAAATTGTGTCAATGGAGAAACAGTGGCGTAATTCAGGACATTTTTTATAATCAATATGATAATGAAATAAATGAAGAATGCCTTAAAAATAAAGCGATAATGAAACATGCTATCTATTTCAAAATAAATTACTAAGGATTTCTAATTTCAGAGATTACCCTCATATTTAACATTGCTATTTCTCACATTTAATTTTAATAGTTTACTTATTTCTGATTTGTGATTTTCTTCATGGTAATTTTCAATTATTTAAGCAATCAGGTGTAAAAATATTAATAGAAAGAAATTTTTTCTCACTGAGAAAGTGACTGTGGTTTTTATAAGCATATATAAGTTTTTCCAGCAAATAAATTACTGTGTTTAAAAAAATGGCGAATAACAGTGATTCCCATCAAGCTTCTAATAAAAGAAAATGAGATTAAAATAAGAGCATAAATTATCTGAACTAAATTCCAAACTGCTTAGAAACACAATAAAATAGGTTCATTTGATGCGTTATTCCATACAGCCCATAATTCTTGCTGTTATTTAATGTTATCCAGTTTCTACTAACATTAACAGTTTAACAAATTAAAATTTTAGATGCCTCTATGTCTCTTGTATTTAAGAAACAAATAGCAGCGCGTATTTCGCAATCGGCGAGATTTTCTATTGGCTGAGGCATTTTAAACTCGCTTAAGGAAATATCTCATTTGTACCGAACTCTCCCACAATGGCATTTGAGGCTAACCAATAAAGGCAGGCACTTGGTGGGCTACAGTAAGTACTTTCAAGCCTCATTTATCCAAATCTGAGCTTTAAATGCATTACAGGTGTGTTTGACAATTTATAAACATTGAAATATGAAACTCATTTCATAATATGGTATTACCATTCAGAATTATTTTTAATAGTGACAAATTAACATCAATCAAAATATTTTGTAAGATACAATTTCTTTATACTATCTTTTTTTAAAAAAAAAAAATTTATTTTTGAAGCTTAATTCTTCAGAATGTTGTGTTCAGCACGTTCTTGTCCCATTCTACTCAAATGCGTAAAACCTCTTAATTGCTAAATTCATTTTTAATAAATGACAAATTAGTGTTTTACCTTGATCATCATCCTTCACTCGTGTGATTCCTGTTCTTTTGATGCCTAGCTCACTAGGAAAATGCTTAAAAATAAATGTAAATTGTAATGATTAATGTGATTAATTGTAGGAATTAAAGTGTGTGTGTGTGATGATAATGATAAATCATTTTATTTTCTCCTTTTTATTCATGTTTGTATGGAGACTTTGATCAGCATTTATAATTGGAATTTCACTCTCCTCAAATATTTTTTGTTTTTGCACAGTTCAGTCGAAAATGGCTCTTGGGTAAATAAACCATACACTTAACCATTCACTCGAATGTTTAGAAACTTCCACCAGATTTCTACAGCTTACTAAAAATATTATAAAATATTTAAAATCAAAGAAAAAAGGTATTTAGAGTTAAAATTTTTCTTTAAAAAAAATTACTTTAAATCTTTTTCCCAAGTAATTTTTGAGTTATTTATGCCCTCAGATCAGTGGCGCACACAAGGGGAGGGGGGCCTGGGGTACCGGACTCCCCTCCCAAAGCCCTTGATTTTTTTTTCAGATTGATTATTATTCTAAGTATATAGTACGTAAAATTTAATTACTTGTTATTAAGGATTAATTTTATTAATTAATGCTAATTATTTATTTAAAAATTAGTTTTTTACTGTGTTTTGTTCCCGAAAATCGACAAAATCAAAAGGAGCATGATACAAGAATGGTGAACTTTCTACCCCGCGGACCCCCTTGAAAAATTCCTGTGAATGTTATCTTCGATTTTAATTACACATCTGTAGAATAATGCTCCTCCGGTAAAAAGATGGGTGTTGTTTTTTAATCACGACTAAAAAAGCTAACGAATTTGATTGGAATCACTGCCTGACGAGAATCACAAATCAGTCCCTAGTCCGTGATTATGCCACTGTCCTGAGTGAATGTGTGCCTCTGAGTCATATCGAAAATGGTCCTTACAGACTGGCCTCTGTGCAAGAACAGCGGCACACCGTAGGACACCACCTGCCCGAGAAGTCGCATTCCGCCGACGGACCCCATTCCGACGGAGAAATGCATTCCACAAAAGTTAGTATCCACCTCCAAAAATCCTTCATCTTCTCTATTTTTTCTTTATTTTACTACTTCCCTGTCTATTCTCTCTATCTCATCTGCCTTTTTGTTTAAATCTATTCAAACATAAACCTTCATTTGCGCTTGGATCCAAGTTTACGTTTCATATTCCGATGATTTACTTATTTATCAACAGACGGCAGTCCGTAAGATTATCATGTGATGCAGGGTAAATAAAGTGATGCCTGATAGAATTCAATTCTGATGATAATAGATTTATCCCCCTTTCTATTAGTTACTATTGTGATCCGAAATCATCATGATTAGAAATGAAAACCTGTGATAGAAAATTGTTTTGTACTTAAACAAAATAGTATTGTCCTTTGTTTTGGAGATCATTATGATACTGGGCGTCACTGGGAAACGGAACGCGAAGCGTTCCTCCATCCCATATCTAGATAGTGTATGTGGCCTGATGTGGGTGGGCCTGCCTGGGAGAGAGTGTCCTGATTGGTTGGTTGAACGTGGCAAGAAGGCGTGGCTACAGAATCTGAGTTTTTCTTGAATACGGTAATTGGAGATCATTAATGATATGTTTTTGTTAAAATTATTCAACGGTGTAAAGAGAACTAAAACATATGAAGTCTATTTATCCTTGGATGTTTAAACAGAGAAAAAAGATGAATTCAAAATAAAAGAAATTACATTTTATAGAAATAGTATAATAAATATACAAATTAAACATTACCTATTCTTTAATCCACATTCTATATCAGAATATTTGAAACATCCGTTTGAAATACATATCTACTATCTGAACAATAGGGAAAATTTAGTCAATCATGTCATTCAAGTGCTTAGCATCAACTAACTTATTTAAAAATCCGTAATTATATACCTTTATTTTGATGGCATAGCAAACTAAGTTATTTATATCCATGAAGCATACATACAGATTTTTAAGATTCGTGTATATGTCTTCGCTTATATCAACTTCAGTACTTATAAAAATTCTTAAAATAGTGTAAAATAAAAGATAATACTTTTTTTTTCTTTCAGCATTGTATTAACAGTGAATAGTTTAAATTGCTTCTAACCATAGAAATTTTTAGATTAAAAATTATTAGTTTTCGTGAGTAAAACTGTTCATTTTTTGTACATACTTAAGTAAAACCTCCATAGTAAGTTATGAATTTTAAAAATTTTAAATTGTTACTACGAAAAAAGTCTGACAAAATCACGTTAATTTGATGTTCATAAGCGAGAGAAAAAATAATCATGATTCATAAGTAACATTTAAAAAATATTTTCGCTTAAATAATAATAATAATAATTAAGCTTTTTGTGTGCGAACTCTTCTTATCCAGCATAAAAAAGTAAGTTTTACAAGGTAGATATAAAAATAGTATTTGTAACGTGCGAAAGTCCTATAAATTTCCCCCCAACTGTCTAGAGAACTTTCTCTGAATGAGAGGGTGTGAATCACTGCTAATTTTACTCACTGTTAACCGACATAGCTATGTTATACGTTCTCAATTATTGAGTATTATAAACATTTTCGACTGAGAAGAATATTTTTAGATTATCTGTGTCTGTTAGCAAATATAGATCACGTTTAAGGTTCATTAATGAACCGAACCTACATAAAAAAAAATTTTTTTAATCTCTGTTTTTCCAACAGTTACATTAATTTTACCTTGGTTAAACAAAAAATGTACTTGTTATAGGATATTTAAAGTAGTTTTTAGAAGTTTTCATAAGCATTTTAGAACTCTTAAAACTGATTCATTTTAGCTATCCCTATTTTGGCTTAGTTAACGAAATACTTCAAACCTTGTCCGACTTAAATTTTTTTATGGTTGATTAATTTTTTGAAACAAATATAATCAAATTTTACTTTTTCAAGTTTTATAAATAAAAAGATTAACTTAATTTAGTTCAGAATAATTGAATTATTTCGATATTATCTGTGATATTAAGTTATATTTGTTTAGTTTTCTAGCAAACTATATTATTCATAAGGATCCAGACGCAAATGAAAAAAACGCTCTCATGCAGGACCGTATTATTACTTTTGAAATTTTTCAAAATTTAATAAGGAGAGAGATCTTTTTCTTCCCTCTCCTTCAGTACTTTACGTACTAGGAATTTTCTATGGAAAAATAAAAATAACAGTAATCCATTAGCCCCTATCTTTTAGTCCGGTTAACTGAGTTATAATACGTTCCTGTACTGCAGACGTTTCTTATTTGAGCACTTTACGAAGGGTTCTTTATTTCAATTTAAATAATCACATACTGTCCCTGTAAAGCACGGGCTCTTCCTCACTTGTTCTTTTGATAAGATAAGTTTTACTTATATATATATGAAGTTATGTTTTATTACTATATTTCTATATCAGAACAGTGAAGAAGAGCTTTTTCATTGTATTCACTTAGCACATATGAAATATGAGCTTCCTCATTCAACATCTTTCATTCACTGATTTGTTTTTTCTCTCATCCTTTTTTTTAATCCTAGATTAACAGATCCATTCCACTAACTTCAACATCCTCTCCCTTGACCTTACAGCATGTTTTTTGACTCATTGCGTTATTTGACCAACCTGTTTCTCCATCTATGAAATGCTCAATTGTACCTCCTTTCCCCTAGCAATACAACTGTCAGAGTGAATATCAGCCTCGGTGTACATTTTGTATCCCTGCAAAAGGTTGCTGGTTGTTTAGCTTCTTTGTTACATAATAAAAACACCGCCGAACCTTAGATTATATTTGATATCTGAAGGTCTTTGCACCACACGAATAGTTTTAAGATTTTCGATTATGTAAACAGATATTGCCTATATTTAAGGGGATATATTTCATTAGTACTTTTGTTTTCTAAAATTTATGATTATCTTATATCAACGCGCGGCTTATAAAATTTAGCTGCTGTAATTTACCTTTCAAACTCTGAATATTTATTTAACTTTCAATCCCTTTTGATTTCTATTCCAGTAAACTCAAAAATTAAACAGTGTAATCAAATGTTATTTCATGAAAAATATATATGTATTCTCTCGCGTGCGCTTCTATTGCATAAAAAAACTTTATATTGGTTTTCTTCTATGTTTTGTGTCTTAATTGGGAAAAAGGATAAAAATTTTGAAAAAACTTTTTTGGTGGAAAAAGAATAAGAATTTTTCAAAAAAAAATTAGATTGTTTTCTTTTCTTCGTAAATTCCACGAAATCAATTGAATTTATTTCAATTTGAATAGTCAAATAATATTTTATAAAATGTGCATGTAATTAACCTTAAGAATAACTGAAAATAGACCAATTTTATTATCTAAACAAAATCTTGAACGTGATTATATATATATTTTTAAATTACATCAAACATTCGTCATGAATCTAAGTTACTTTTAAAAAGAATAACCTAATGTTGTTAATATAAAAGAACAATTATACTTTTAACAAATTTTACATCCAGTACTAACATAGTACCTCTTTATTTTGGCTGTATGTAACATTTTAAGTTTTATTTACTGAAATGAAAACGGTATTCGAACTCATTTTAATTAGTTATAATTGTTCAGTCAACTTTTATAATTAATATAACGATTAAAATGTAACTGTAAAGAAATTAAAAATGGTGCAAAGATCTTTTATAATTTGGTAACTATGTATCATGAAGCTCTGTAGTGGAATTATATCGAGCAAAAGTGTGGTTGTTTAGGCCCGTAGAAAGGGGCTGATGTAGACCGTCTATTCCAGATCGACTTACTCATTACTTTTTTTGCAGCTTTTATTTTTGTTTCATTTTTAGTGAATTAGTGTATTTAATTATGTGTATTTTGTCGGAGAAATTCATTGTCTTAAAGAGCATGCAAATATATTAGCTTCATGGCATGTGTAAATGTAAATAAATGACTTGCCTCGTAAGATGAATATTACCAACATTTTCTGTAATATTTCGCAACCGAAGTAACTTCATTCTAGAATTGTCTTAAAACTTCGAGAGAAAAAGTTCTTATGTTTGACTATTATTTTCAGTCAAATTTAATTTCAACTTAGAAAAACACAAAAATATATTTCCTAGTTTATCTTCGAATCAATTTTTGTAAATTTTGTTACTTGTAAGTATGACACATTTTTTTACTGTTTATGTGTATTCGTTTTACATAAACATCATTTAAACAAAATTTAATGAAGATTGAATACAAATCTTAATAAAAATTTTTATCAGTTTTAAAGTAATCTACGACGTAATTTTCTAAGAACTTTATCTTCGGTACATTGTAAATTAGTTGACCTTTAATATGATAAAAAAAAACACTGAAAATATAAGATATATAGCAAAATAAAATAGGAACATTTTGAGATGTTATTTACTTACAATAAGTTAGATCCTGGAATTTCACGGCCAGTATCAGTCACTAATCCAGTTCGGCGGTGAAATCTGGAAACAGATTTATTCACAAAACCATTCCCGCTTTCCTGTATCATCCTTGACCATACCTGGCCTTATTCCTATTGAACAAACTACAAAAAATTATCTTTTTAAACGAAGAAAAAAAGTTTTTTTGTGACAACTATTTTGCGCGCTTTTAAAAAAAATTGATTTTTTTAATTTTTTTTTTTTTTTTTTTTTTTGGACAAAGCCATTTTTTGTCTTTTTTGATTGGCTGAAATTGTAGCCAAAACCAATACGTAGTAACTCACTTTTTGCTTTTTTTTTTTTTTCTTCGACTTTTTCAACGCCGTAGTCAAGCCGACAGGGTTGGAAGCGGAGTTCTAACTTCAAAGAGAAGATAGAGTAATTATATCAACAACTTGATTTTGATTCTTTTTATTTTTTTCTGCCTTTTTTTAAGATTTTTTTTACTAGGCACTGTTTTTTGCATTTTCTTCAAAGCCTTTATTTCACAACCTTGCCAATCGTTTTCTGCTAACTTCCAAATTGCTGGCTATATTTACTAACCGTAACTTGCAGCGATCGAAGAGATTTTGCCATGGGAAACTTCACGTATTCATGTGAATTAATCCAAAGAAAAATCTTCCCAGCTTACGAAATTACTGTTATAGACCAAACGGCTGAAACTTTCATTGATAGTACATATGTTACAGCAAAAATAGTACATATGTTACAGCAAAAATAGTACAAAAAGGTAACAGATGGCTATTCGATTAATAAACTACGTGAAAAAAAATGCTGTATTCTAAATAATTTATTACTTTACTTTAAGCTATCGTAACTTAGAGGTACCTAATATTTGCTAAAATCCTTTATAGTAGCAAGAGTTCATAAACTTAGAATAATTTCACACTAAGCACTGTTCTAAATGCAGTAAAAATACTTAGTTTTATAATTAAAAGGAAGGAAAAAGTAACTTTTTTTCGTGTAGGGTAACCAAAATAGCGAGCCTTTTTAATTCTTTTACCTATTACCATTTTCAGAACTTAAATTGCTCATGAAAAATACGGCAAGTAATTAAAATTAGTTTATCGTAAGTTTTCTGAAACAATTTAAAATATGAAAAGTAAAATTTAAAAAATAAATAAATGCTTAAAAAAACTATTTCATTGCTTTTGCATGTTGCCATTTTTAAAAGCTTCATAATGAAATGAACGATCGTAAATATGAAGCTTAAGAAAATACATATGTCCATAAGCCTTAAAATCATTGCATATTTTTAATTTTAAAAAAGATTAAAGTGATCAAAAATCATTATAATAGATAAAATTTAACACGATACCTTATTATTTCATAAAATTACAGTTTTTATAAAAAAATTAATATATCGCGCGCGCGTAGTGTTTAATACGAAACGATATATTACAATGAATCATTATGTAGTCCAAAAAGTACGTGTTATAATAAATATGTACTTTTTAAATCAGAAATGTATATTTTCATGTAACTAAATTTAGAATTATACATAATATATATGTTATATTAATTTATAGCTCACACAATTTTTATTCCAAGTTACGCATAGTAAATCGATCTTTAAAGATTCATCTGTAGTCTACTTACCAGCGGCAAAATCTCAATCGCACTGAGCACTCGCCAAGTAGAAATTGCTGCAGCATGTATTTTTTATGTTCCTTTTTTCACGCGGCTTTTTCCATGCACCCTCTGTTCCGCGATGCACAATTTTAATATTCGGTGGTTTTTCTGATGTACACTTTCTGCAGTTTTTTTCCTTGAAAAATTTTACAGTACCTGAGAGTCATTACTAAATCAACTCTTAAATTTGTTAATTAGGTCGTAGCAATTTGCATTGTAAATTAGTGTCAATGCAATTAAATGAATTTTCCTATTTTTCGTCGGATTTTATCCTCTCATTATCTAGTCTAAAGACATAATTATTTAGAAATATTCATTTAAATTGAATAACGATAGACCAATACAAAAAAGTTAATTTCTATCTCTTATTATATTTTCAGCTTTAAAATATCTATGCATAAACACCATTAGTTTTTTTAAATATTTTAACTCACAAAAGCTCTTTTGTTGATAAATTTAAATTTCTTGAAAATTAGTATAAAAAACTTTTGAGTGATATATACAATTTCGTTTGTTTAAAAACAATAAAATAATGCCAAGAAAAAAAAATCTCTAAGTTCTGGTAAATTCATTCATGCTTTCATTTATACGAATCAAATAGCTTTATGAAAAGATAAATACATGACCATAATAAAATAAGAATACTTTTTTTCAAGACAATTAGGGCAATTCAGAAAAAAAAAATAGTCTAGTTTCAAGTCTTATAAGAACAAACTTTTGAGATTTTGAAAAAATGACAAAGTATTCATGATTTAAAATATTTTTGTTATCCCACTAAATCTTTCAAAAGAAATTAATATACTTATTTACTGTCTTTAGAAATGTTACCTACATTTTACTTACATTATTTCTTTAATATTTTATCTCTGTGTTTGAAAATATAGTATTAAGTTTTACTTTATATACACATGAAAAATAAGTAAAGCTATTTATGTCATACTTAACGCACAAGATATCTTGATTACCAAAAGAAATTCTGTGGATTTAATGTTTGTCCGATTCTTCAATAAATAAAATTAAAGCATCTTTGTTCAAACTATATCAGAAAAACCACCATATTATAGATAATACACGCCTGAACTTCATTTTTTAAACGCCAACGCATGCACATTCTGTTGTTCTATATTGAATTAGTAGTACTAATGAATCAATTTTTGCCTATATTGAAGTTTTGAAAAAGAACGATTTTTGAGCGGGATTTTTTTACTTTTTTGCCCCATGCAGCATATGGAGAGGTTATTCCACCCTCGGATGGGCTGACCAGGTTGGTTCTCAAAACTCATATTATGGTCCATTCAAGCACTTGAGAAACCACACCCCTTACGTCGATCGTTCTGACGTTCGAACTTATTCTGTACTGAACCCTTTATCACCACCGTTTTAAATTAGTGTAGTCATAGTAGAAAGCACACCCTTTTTTTATTAAAATCCACAGCAATTTAATTTCCTCCACAATATTTTTGAGTAAAATTTATGAGTTTGTCCCAACAATCCCTTGTTATTTCCTGCTACCTTATTCTCAATATCAGTTTTAAAACAGCGATTGCCAATCAGTCGGACCTCAAGGATCACAAACTCTTAATTCTGAATCTAGCGAATGAATAACAATATTTTATCAGAAAAGTACTTGTCTTGTAAAATTACGATAAATTTATTGAGATTGATACGAAATACATTAAAGTAAAATATTTCTTACTGCTTTTTTTAAGAGAGAAAATAATAAACCTTTGTCATTTTTGCATTATGTGTTTTTAATGTAAAAACGAATCTGAATACAACGAAAGCTTATATAAAACAACGTGTGATCCACGAACCATTGGTTGGTGATCGCTTATTTCATGGTACCATCATATATAAAATGCATGCAATAAGTATCCATGTTATTTGTTAATCATGCAATTGTACAGAAACTATCGTGTGTGTATCGTATTTTTCTATCTAAGATTTCTGAAATGTATTTATAGCAAAGACGAATTTACTTTCTATGTAAGAGTGTGGTTTATTAAGTGCTCTGTGAATTACTTTGTTAAAATTATGTCCCCTAAAATAGATCTTCAACAACCCAATTTCTAATTGTTTAAATTTGTATAACCATAGTCCATTTTGATATTGTTAAATAAAATGTATGCTGTAGGGTAAGGTGGTAGATATATAGTATGTACTATTTTTTTCCTATAAAATAAGCATTCATTTGTATCTCATTTAGATTTTTCTTGTGTCATCGTACATAGAATTGTTTAGATAATACATAATATAGATGAGCAGAATTCAATGTTGTAAGATTTTAGTAGAAAAGGCAGTCAGAGCTGAAAAATAACCTGATGCACTGATTGAAATTTATTGGCTTTTACTTAGCTATTTCGAAATGTCGATTGAAAAATCGAACATGATTTCATTCTAAATTTATTTCTTTGCACATTAACAATTATTTGGCGCCTCACTAAACTGCAAACTTTGATAACTGCTGTTAATCAGTAGTATTGTATTTTTAATATATTCCCTTTCAACAACTACGAGTTTTAAATAAAAATGTGAAAACGCTTATTGCTGTTTCTTACAGTTTTTACCCAGTTAAATTTTCTGATGGATTAAAAAGCTGCTGCATATTCAAAAATAATCAGTACAGAAGATTTAATGACTTAGTTTAAAACTAAGAAGCATTTGTTTCAGATTAAAATTTTACCCAAAAGTCGAATTATCATTTCAGTTTGTAATAACTTTTTGGTAATGAAATTGCATCTTTATTATCTACATTTTGAATTCAGAATGAGTAAAAATTAGTTCCAACTCGTTTTCAGAGCTTAATATCTACAAAATTTGTTTTTGAAAAAAGATGAGCTTTGATCTGTTTTTGTGATCAACTAAATCATTAACAAGAGTAATATATATATAAGGATATTAGAGTTTATTCATCTTGCGAAATCTATTTTAATTGTAATTAATGCAAGTTTTATTAATTAAAGCTGCTGTTTCTCACTACATGAACAAATTATTTTTAATTGTTTTTACATTAATACTTGAAATTTTTTATCGAAAGCGAAGGATTTTCTCATTATTTGTGTCAAATTGCAGTAACTAAGCGTTCAAATTCGAGACTATTCTATTCCAAAACTTTTGGTAATGAGGACTGCTATACATCAGTTATGTGAACTACTTATCAAAAGGATATCAGAGTCTTCACGTGAGAACTGCTAGGGAACTCAATAAATACTTTACTAGGATGCTAAAATTCCTGCTCGGGTGTAGTCTTCGTCATTTGACATTACACATTATAGTACAAAGTATGTTGGAATGCCTCTTCATAGTTCAATTTTAAATGAGCAAACCAAAAATAGCCATCTTATATAGAAGTATGTTGCTAGAAACAAAAGTTGTCCTAATTTAATTTTGCAATCAACGTGGTTATATTCAAAAACAGATCTGTTCATGCTCAAATGTTCCGCTTTTGATTGCTGTTGTAGAACTCTTTCAGTGCATCAGGCTGTTTGGAAAATGTCCTTAAAGTTAACCGCGCGTATGCTTCTTGTCCTTGTACAGCCGCGGGGCAGGATGACGTCCTCCTTGAATCCTTTGCAGAGCCTGAGTCTGGACGGAGGCACTCACACGGTCATTCATGTGCCACCTGCTGACGGACAACAGCATCCCAAGCAGCAAACTGCTCTGGACGCTCTCTTGAGCGAGCTGCAGACTTTCAACCACCCGGCCGAGCCGAAGCAGCAGAGGGACAACATACCGGGTCTTCTGGGACCTCAAAGGCGACTACCTTCTTACCCCAGTGCGGACTCACCGGTCCGCTCTCCCATACATGGCATGCCTCAGGCACGCTCGCCAACAAACATAGACCCAGGTGCCAAGACCCTGCAGGTGACGCCAACCACCAAGAGCTTGTCGCCAACGCCTCAAGAACGGAAGCCTTCTCCCACTTCACAGCTGGCTGTGAAAACCATTGCAGAAGTCCTTACAAAAAAAGTTCCTCCGCCACCGCCGCCAAGAACCACCAGCCGATCGCCAGTCACGTCGCCAACGGAAGTAGTGACGTCCACTGCCGCCAAGGCAGTTCCGTTGCGATCTGCCTTGGCAATGCGCAATATGCCACAGCGTAGCAGCTCAGTGCCAACTCCAAGAGGATCGTCTCATCCCACCTTGAGGCAGACTGCCTCGACCCGGCCCTCCTCTCGAGAACGCCCAGATCCACCCTCTGCACCACCCCCATCATCATCGGCTGCCTCAAAGGAGGCCATCTTGAGAACGTCGGCCCTCAATGACGAGCCACCACCCCGCGATCAACTCTCGAGCAATAGCAGCAGCAGCGAAAGCGTCAATTCACAAGAGGGACTACAAATGGCTTTGCAGGCGGCCAAGGCTGAACAGAAGAAGGTTTCTCAGCAGTTGAGGAATGAGCTCCAAGATGAGGTTAGTATACTTTTTCAAAAAGTACTAAATTGAGAACTACACTTTGTAGAAAATCTGTTTTTATGGCCTCCTGCTATTCGCTAATTACAAATTAGGTTGGATGCAATATAAAAGTTTACAGGATTCTTTCATTAGATTTCAGTTTTCAGATAGTAATCCAAAACTTTTCAAATATAAGGAAAGATAGATAATCAGAATGTTGTTTAGGAGAGCAATCTACACAAACACTATTTTCAACTCTCTTTTATTCTCAAAAGTGGTACAAAATTTTCCTAAAAATGCATTCCCATTCATTGCATTCGATGCGAGTCATAAAGTGATAGGTTAGTTTATTATAATTAAAGAAATTATTTTGTTACATGCGGGGAGAGAGAGAGAAGTATTTAAAATTTTACATACTCATAAATTAATATTTCCATTTAATCTGTGTGAGAAGTCACACACATGGAGGGATAAGCGAATATAACTAATTTCTATGATTCTCCCGTATTCAAATAATTTAACAATTTCTAACAAATGCTTGTCTCAGATGCTTTCATACTGTCGATGTTGCTTAAATAAGCTGGCTTCTTTTCTGTTAAAAAAAAGAAAAGTCCATTTGCTTCTTTGTATCCTAATTTTTTTTAATTAACACATACCGAAATAAAATTCAGAAGTTTGCAGTAATTTCTACATACTTGGAAAAAAAACACTTACTCTGATATTCAAAACTAATATATATATATATATATATCATAAACTTTGATTTTATAAAACAGCTAAATTTACTCTTATTCATTTCATTCAGTATTAATTAATGCTGGTAAATTTCATTTTTACGCAAATGAAAATGGATTTGAAAGTCAATGTAAGAAATAGGGCTACTCAATCATTTTATTAGAGGTTATTTCAAAGAGAAATTTTTTCTATTACTTGTTACTAAAAGAATAGTTAAACTTTTTGAAATTTATTATAAAAGAAATCAAAATTAAAGTTATTCTTAGTTAAATATAAAATGTCCAGATGATGTAATAAGCGTAACAGGTATTCAGAGGTAGAGAATTAGTAGAGCAAAAAAAAAAAAAAAAATGTAAAGCACTTCGAAGGAAATGAATCTTACAAGTAACACAAAATACAAACCAATTTAAATCTTAAAGAGACGTTCTTAAATAAAAAAAAATAAATTGCGTTTGATAATCGTTACATACCTTAAGATAATTTTTTAATGATTTAGGTTGTTGCTTGGGTATAGAAAGAGTAATTGTTGTCAGCTCCAACTACCATTGCCTCCAACTATCCACCTTCGATATTACTCCAAAAATTTTCATACAGTCCTCCAGATGATACCCCGTACTTAGAATAGAGGGCTTGACATGCTCTGTAGGCGACTCCAGATGTTTGTAAGTGAATATTTGGTATATTTATCTTAAAGTGCAAATACGCTGTCCTCCAAAGATTAAGGAACAAACAGTTTTTTCTCCTGCACTAAAAATAAGTTAAATGAGCGTAAAATAATTCGATAGAACAGGAAAAATAATAAAGTTATTATTACAGAAAAACTATCATTCTGCATAGGAATAGATGGTGCCTAAACTTTAAAAATGAAATGAATGAAAAAGTTTTATGTGTATTCAGAATGATTAATTTTTAGAAATTCTTCTCTATTTGTCGAAAACATCTGTTGAAGAAAACAATGAGTGTTTTGCTGAGTTCTTTAAAATACGGACTTTTAAATTGATAATAATTTGAACCAAAAGGTAATTTATTGTGCTGTTGTCCAAAGACTGGTGTGAACCAGCAGTTCTAACTCTCCACTTTATCCATCTTCAAGCAAAAGAAGACACTTTCAACTAAAAGACGGCAACCCTCGGCTTGGTCAACACGCACACACACAACTTATACTACTTTCTACACCCTCTGGGCAACCAATGAGAGAACTTCCTCACCCAAAATGAACCAATGAGAGAGCAGCCTGAGCTCTTTCCCACAAGCCTTTAAAGCTTCCTTTGCTAAACGATTGGCTCAGGCAGTAAGAATGCAGCCATTAACAGCATAACACCATATAGCCCCTATACCAGAAATGGGATTGAAGGCCGAAAGTGGTGCGATTGCCTACAGATGCCATCGCATCATCTGCTTATAGTTGATCATACTCGCAGTAAAATACTTGGAGGAGAAGACGCATAAAATGTTTCCCAAGGAGAAGATTGTATTTTTGTAAACATTTCCCGAACAGAGCAATTAAAATGGACAAAATAAGATTTCACATATAGCCCTGGGTTACAATGCTTCTCAAAAATAAAGAAAAAACACACTCAAATATGTGGATCAGAAGAAAAAGGATTGTGAAACATTTCCGAATGAATTCAATAATATCATTTTCGTATTATGCTAATGTCAAAATTTAAAAAGGAAAATTATTTACGCACTTTATAATTATTTTATAACATGCAATCGCCTTTTTATACGATTTGACTCGTTTCAAATATATGAAATAAAATGTAACATTCTGGAGAAATTATTCGTTGTTTACACAAAGCAACTTTCGCCTTCACAGGACATGTCTAGTCGACTAGTTGGTGAGCAAGATATTTAAATAGGTGTAGGACACATGTGCGTTGGAGACATATCGGGAAAAATTATTTCCCCTATAATTCCTTTTCAAGATTATTAAATTAGTTGCGAAAAATAGCGTAATATTTACATGCAGTTAGTTGAGGTATTTAATCGAAAATGCCGAGAAAGGAGAGAATAACCTTATATTTTTACCAGAAAAGCAAAACTCCATAAATTAAAATTATACCTTTGGTTTATTTTTTACTCTTTCCTGTCTCCTATTTCATTTTTCCTTTCAATTTAAATGTACGATTTTTTTTTTTTTTGAAATTTTAATAAATCGTATGATTTATATTTTTACTATTTTTTTCCTATTTTCATTTTATTTTACACTTCTGCCTTAAAATTTGTTTCTTCCTTATTTTTTGGAGGGCAATGTAAATTACACAGATGATAATGTCCATTTTGTCCCAGCTATGCACATCGATATATTTTTATAAAAACGCTTGAAAATATGAGTAATTTTATGAAAAACATTGATCGCTTGAATGCATTAAGTAATGATATTAAATGAAACCCGTAAATTAAATAAATTTCACTTTACCTTTTCAGTTTTAACAAACAAACTCTAATGATTAGATTACCTTCATTTCCATGTTTTTATTGATAAAAATACACTATTATTATATACTTGCTTAATATGAATTTTCAATATCCTAAAAAATCGAGAACATGTCAAGGGCAAAAAGTAGTCCAATAAAATATTCAATAGACAGTCGAAATAAATCGTCCATTCGGTGATTCAGATTATTCTAAAAATATTATATATTCATACAGTACAAAATTCCTTTAAAAAAACACGAATTTTATATGCACATTGCATATCTTTCGGTTGCAGCCGTAATGTCTCGCGTTACATGAGTTCTCTTAAATGTACGATAAATGCATAAATTTACCCATTTTTCATTATAATCATAGGAGGCAAAAGAGCGAAAAGAATTATATTTACTCTTTATGTTACTTATGTCTAGAATAACTTTATAATACAGGAAAAGAAAGTATAAGAAGAAAAATCGCTTGCTTTCTTACCATAAGCATACCTTATGAACCCGTAAATAATTAAAATTGCACGAGAAACAACATTGGAAGCGAATATCGATCTGTGTACTTTTTTGTGTGTGTGGGAACTTTATATTTTAATTCAATCAAGTAATGAATAACAAAAAAATGTGCTTAATTTCTACAACTATTTATTGCTCAAACTGTTAAATAATGTTTGGTATTAAAATGTAGAATAATAAAATACGCATTCGACTGTTATTGCTGGTGACTCATGCTGGTGTTTGCATAACTACAACATATTTTATCATAACCATAAAACTAATCAGTCTAAAGTCACAAAACATTCCGTTACCGAAACCTTACCAATTTTCTACTAAACAATTTCATATATAACTTCATAATAAAATACTTAAGAGAGAGCTCCAAGTATTTAACAATATTTATGTTAATTGTTATATTCATATGATTTATACATTCATAAACTTTGAATAATCAAAGGCGTACACAAGAAGGTGGTTAGACTTCTCATAGAACAAAGATTTTGTATTTTTTACCATTGAGATTACCCCTTATTTGCCATCTCTGATTGTTTATTTTGCACACATAAATGTACATTCCACTCTACCAAATTTTATCGCAAAATTCCTGGAACAGAAAATTTTTAACTTCCTCCTAATAAATTAAGAGTTTTTGTTGTGCTTTTTATAAAAATTAAATTTAAAAATGAGAATAAAAGGATTCTTAAAAATTTCAGGGAAAAAATCTCCCTTTAGTACCATTTTGCACTTAAGTGGCTATGCTTGATGACACTCAGTTTCGGTGATTGATTTTGGTATTGTATTTTCGATATGATATGGACTCGCACTTAAAACGTAGTGCCTTAGACTATTGTATTTTATATGGTCTTAAAAATCTTGCTGATATTTTTGTCTGTGTGATTCAAAAGGAGTAAAAGATTACTGTATTGGTTTCTGAATACCATTGGCTCTTCTTTTCAGATAAGCGCCATTTAACACAGATCGCTATTCGGTCAAACTCTCCAATCTATCCATCCTTTTCGAAGAACGTATATGTTTTCCATTTTTCCTTTCAGGTCTTTTCACTTGGATCTCAGAAAAAAGGCGGCCCCAAGAATCGGCAAGAGCTGCTGGAACAGCGTCACCAGGAGTTACTGCGGAAACAAAAACAACTTCAGGAACAGTACACCAGACTGCAACAAATACAAAGGGGACAAGTGTTCGCCCGGTTCGGTGCCAAAACCGGAGATCTCAAGAAAACCGGAAGCGAATCCAACATACTGTCCAAAGCTGGGCTGTTGACATTAGCAACAGCGTCTGGATCGATGCAGCATCTCGCCGTGACTGGATCCGTCTCAAATCCCATCACTGGATCCAAGTCATCCCCTTCCTCATCCCCTAATTTAGGCAAAGGAGGACCCCATAGCCCAGGAAATAAAATTTACGAGACGGATATCCTCTGAAATATCTGGATCTGCTTTGTCGTATGATGGTTTTTTTTAACAGAAAAAAACCGAAACTATATATTTTCTTAAATTTTGATGATACTACACTCGACGATAGATTTGACTCGAATTTGATGTAATTGGTCGAGTGTTTGCAATGGGAAGCGCTAAACAAGCGTAGTTTCCGGTACTACCTACAAATCCAACCAATTCTATACATACAGTGGCGGCCTTTAGAGGTGGACATTTGTGTCTTGATAACCCATTTCTAGAAGCGCTGTAGACCTCCGCAATATATTTTAGAACACTGTATGAATTTTGTTTCTGTAATTTTTTTTCCTAGTGCTTTGGTTTTTTCTTAAGTTATCTCTTCAAACCCAACCTAAACGGAGGCACTTTCTACATTCAACAAGCATTTACGATCCCACCGTAAAGATATCTTTAGTTCTGAAATGTTCTTTTCCAGCTTCTATTCATTGTCTATAATGACTGATTTCTTTCTCTGTGGAATTATATATTGATAATAATAGTATAACTTTAGATACGGAAATTTATATTTAACATGAAAGAAAAAAATAACTTACGATGATGTGAACAAGGATATAAAGTATTATATAATCCCTCAAGCTGTACAGTGACGCATGTCAATAGAGTCTATTTCAAATGCGGATTCAGTCATTTGGATATTGTCTACATAGATTTAGATACGAAATTTTATTTCGCATGTTTAATTTCTGGCAGATCACATGATTCCCTTTCAAAAGGTGATGAACTTGTTGCGGACATGAGAGAAACAATTCCTTTTGAACAAATCCTTCTTCCTTGTTGTGTTTTTCAGAGTCAAAATCTAGTCTTTAAAAGTATTATCAAGTGTTGAAGTTTCGAAGAGAGCGTGAAATCTCTCAAAGAGAAGAACTTTATTCCGGGAAACGAAATCTCGGACACATCTTTCCCAAGACTTCTTTCAACAGGTTAACTGTAATTGCAGAGACCTGCGTTCGTGTTCGTGCGTAGTTCGCAATTGGAAATTACACAAATCTCAATTTTTGGTTTGTCTTTTTTTTTCTGTCACTCCAACTCACTCACGGTGCTACCACCAGAAACGGGAACTGTTTTTATACTCGACGCGAACTGTTTTTTAAAAAGATAAAGATGAAGGAAAATATACTGTACAGCTACAGATGACGCGACCTTAAACATCTTCACACTTCAAACATTAAAAGGGCTTGCCTGTTTACGGAACAAGATAGTCATAAGAACAAATTCATTCACAAATTAAATTTCAGTCATTTACATTGAAAAATGAAATAGCTTTCCTGTAGCATCAGGACTTAAATGTCGTATTGTATATAAAAATTGTAATTTTCTTTTTCAAGAGTAAGGTTTAATAAGCTAAAATAATTTATTTCATCATTGTTATTTCCAATATATAACTAATTCCTTAACTAATGATATAATTGTCCTAAATATTTTTGAGAAAAATAGAAAGCAAATAAAACTTGACTATTTAACATCTACATTCATAACAAAGGAAAGTGTTCCAGTTAAAATTTAGTTTTACAATGAAGTACACGATTTTTATTCATCCAAAATGTTTTTTTTATTCGTGCAATGTAATGTAATTAAAATTACCGAAAAGTTTGATTGACAACAGAAATTTCTAAAAAATAGTTATCTTTAATTTTTCTCCTTTTGATGATTCGGCAAAATACGCGTGTTGATTTGAATATACGTGAACTTCTTTCCTAACAAACTGCATTACGATGTTCAACATCAAAAACTGCCAATGCAATGGAACGAGTAAGAACAAATTCCAGCGAAATGTACAAAAATTATTTTACAATTTTTCCACATTTCTAATAGTAAACTTCTTGGCGTCGTGCCAAAGTCGCGCCATCTGTGGCTGGACAGTGAAATAACAAATGATTCTCTCTGCGGTGGTTTTTCTCGGCATGCCTCATTCGTGGTGAGAGAGACCTTTGTAGGGGGCGATATATATATATTCCAGTCATGTAGCTAGTCACACTCCGGTGCGGTCTTTTTTGAAAAAATTTTATATTTAGGTATAAAGTAAAAACACAACAATGCAAGCCTTTTTCTAGCGAGCTTGCCCGCTTCTCCGCCTGAATTTAATCCAATCATTTCAGTTGTCGCTCTTTCAAAAGTTGACAAATGCAGAAATGAACAAATTTACTTCTAAAGTAGGTATTCTATTACCTATTTTGACCATCAAATCGATCGATTTCTGTAAATTCCCTTAAAAGATTACTCAACATTTTTTTTTCTTTTTTACAAAACGTTAATAATGTCTAGAGAAGTTCGGCATCATTTTTTTCTTTCTGAACCATTCGAGTCACGAACAAAATTTTGATACAGAAAATTTAAAAAAGGAAAAAAACAATGTATAAGACTTTCTTAAATAATACATACTGAAATCTCTTAACCAATGAATGTGTCTTCTAAAACATTGCAGTCACGATTAAAAGCACGATATCTTATTTCAAACCGATAAATAGTTTTATATCTGCTCTTTAGAACGAATTATAGCTTCAATTTTGGTTTAAAAAAATTTCTTGCTTAACTTTATATAAAACAAAATACTTGATTAGTGTCTTTGCGATTTAATTCAAAAATATCTTTGAAAAAATATAAAATATTTTCTTAAGTAGTTCAGGTATGATTCATAGATATTTGTTTATTAAAAGGGATTGATTGCTTAGTTCTTGTTTTAAGCAAAAACCACAATTTAGGTAATTTCAAGTTCACGAATTAAATTTCCACAATTCTTAATTGTCTTTATTACTTAGACAATTTCCCTGTTAAGATTATCGCTTATCCAGTCAGTTTATCCGTTAAAATAGCAAAAAGTATTATAGAAACCTGTTCTACATAGCTTAAATACTTGCAGAGAGTTTCTATAGCCCGGTGTTCAGGGTAGGTAACTAAATTTCAAAATGGAGCTATATGCCGAATTATACAGGTGTAAGTTTCTTTCGTGAATAAGTTAATGTACAGGATTAATGAAGAATTTTGCAATTATTCAAATCTATCCATGATTTACGCAAACGTTATGATGGAATTCCCGTTCTTTTATTAGTTGGAACATGACTTCCAATTTTTGCGAATAAGATTGTGTAGCAAAAATTACCTCATTTGTACTAAATTAAATTTTTTAGATAATAAAGGGCATAATTACACCTAGTATAGATCGAAGAAATAATGGGGGAGTCGATAGATACCAATATATATATTTCATAGCATTTCGTAAAGGTAAAAATCCAGCCTAGACCTCTAAATTTGTGAGTTATGCTATTCATCCTATGTTTATTCTCATATTGAAAATGTAGACTCTTTTTCTCCGTTAAACTGGCCATTAACGCAATCCAGATTTTTTCATACAGAAAAAAAAATAATGAAATCTGTATTCCACTATATTAGGATTAATAATGTTGAAGATTCTGAGAATTTTTATATAGCAATCAATTTAAGAAACAGAATAAAGAAATTTGTAAAGATATCTAATATCTATATAATACAGTCAAAAACTAAACTATTTTTATGTAGTGTTATTGAATTAAAAACATTTTATTACAGTAGAATTTTGAAAATTGTCATACTCTCTCTCTAGAGAATTAAGTAGCAAACAAACCAGTAAATAAAAAATGCGATATTTCGTAATTTAACTAATTTCTGAATATGCGACACTAATTATTTTTTCATTTCTATTTATGATGAGAATTTTAAAAACCAGTATTTAGAAAAGAGCATCCAGCTTCTTTAAAAAGTTTCAAAATTTTAACTTTTTTAAAAAATGAAGCTGTTAAATTATAAAAGTAATCTAAAAAAACATTTCCTTAAAGTATATATATATATATATATATATATATATATATATATATATATATATATATATATAAATTTTTCTTAGTATTAATATTCTTTCAGATAAAGAAGCGATTTAAGGGGAAGCTTAAAATTAAAGAACCTAAAATACTTCGTTGTCTTACTATATTAATTTTAAACCCCCAAAAATACTAAATAGGGGGAGGGGATTCTTCACAATTATTATGAGAATTTCGTAATAGGGGTCCTTTATCCTAAAATTTTCTGCATTTGTCGACAGGGATATTCGGCGAAGAGGGGCTGCTTTGCAATCAAATTAGAGTCATAACATGGTTATCGATTCAACGTTCAGAAGACCTATCAGATATCTCAAAAATCATTCAGTAATTTAATAGAAATCCTTTAAATGATATAGGAGAAAATTCCATTTTCAAAATTCATCTCGAATAAAGATGGTAGCTTACAGATTTATAAATATTAAAATAAAATTTGGATGGAAGTGATGATATTACAGATTTCTAAGAACTTTGTTAAAGATATGTTGGCTGGAATGATATTTAGAGATCGAAGACCCAAGAAACATGTTAGGTATCTGAGAGGTCTTTAAATGATGTGATACGGATTTGCTAAATGAAATGGCTGTGTGAGAAGTCAAATCTCGTCCAAAAATAATATTTAAAAGACACAAAAAATAATTAAAACAAGCAGTCCTATTTCGCAGGCGAATACCTCTACGCCGCCAGTCAGTCGTGAAACGGAGCGTCGTGTATATTGATGATTCTAACGTTTAGAACTTTTACCCTAAGCTGCTAACGCTAGAAGTTATTGTACAGAAAGATATCGCTTCTCATTGGTTTGCTTGTACAAAGAATTATAGGCATATTGTTTTCCGATTAGATCGTTCTATGCTTTTGGGTGCTGTAACAGGAATGCGAACAAAGATTTAAATGTGAAATATCGAATCGATCAAATGCCAAAGATGAAAATAAAAGTAATATTAAAAAAACACAGCTCAAATTCAATCAGTGTTTAAAGAGTTGTTACTATTTATTTGAAGTTTATATGCTATGTACAGCGTCGAATCCTGATAAGATGCGCAGGAGGTTCTTCTGTCGATTTGAAAAGAGGTTTAAATGAATGTTATTTTAACAAATATATATATACATATATAAAGCTTCAAAATGGATATTGGTTGTAAAGGATGATGTGGTTTTTATTAAGACAAATCTGTTTAATGCAATTGACCTTCAATTTATATTTTTAATGCATCAGTAACGACTCAGAGTTTTCTTATTCACAAATTTGATTTTAAAAATTATACTGTAAAAAATCTTGAAAATCACGTGATGCCAATGATAAAATTTAATAAAATTAGCTTAATTTGGCTCACTTAGAGATATTTAAGGACAGACGCGTTAGCATTGTTTATTATAACATGTTTCATTTCTGAGAGTAAAAGTACACAAAAATAAAACTTAACCCTATTTTTGTAATCTCTCATTTTCTGATATATTAGTCATTTGCAGGGTTGGAGTAGTCAGAAAAGTATCTGATCAATGGTCAAAAGGAAGGAAATTACTTATACGAAACATTCATGTGAAAATCATTCTTTTGCTTCAATCATTAAAACTTATTTTTTATAAGGCGACACTTTCAAAGTTGAAAGAATAATTAAACCAAGAGAACGTTAAATTACAACTATTTTAATTTAAAGTAGGAAAAAAATCACTACACTGTAAAAAATTATTCAGTCGTAATAAATTTAGACACCTTAAAAACCACATTCATCCGTTTTTATTGATTGATGGATTTTATTAATACAACGCCACACATTTTTTGACGGATCAGAGAAAAAATGGTCTAAGATAGAATTATGAAAGACCGCATTCAGGATTCGACGCTGTTTTTTGTGATGTGATTTAAATGAAATGAACAAATCTCTATTTGATTGTTCGATTACTGAAATATGTTGCTGTGTCGTTCTGAAGATAAATTGCTTTAATTCTGGAGTTTAAGAAAGAGGTTGACATATCTCGGAATACAATTGTTGATTAAAATTAGATGTTTATCGCGCATTTTCATCTGTTAATAAATGAAATGTCTGTTGCGCACCTCACTATGTATTTGTTGTTCTTTTTAATTTCATTTTGGAACACTTTTGAACACATACAAGACCACGTACATAAATCATTTGATCATAACGACAAAAAGAAAATTATGAGAATTTAAAGTAATTAGCCAACGCATTTGATATTTATTCAGTTAGCGCCATTTATATCCATTTCAAAAATTTGAAACCCCGACGAGGGTTAGCCCTCAAAAGAGGCTAAACTTCATGGTGATTATTTCAAAATATTCGCTGCAAAATTCAGGAAATTTTCCCCTCTACAAATCTTTGAATCTTAACAAATTACCAACTAAAACTAGTCAAGATCATTAGAAAAGACATCCTTATTGATTTAGAATCAATCAAATTTCATTAAGAATACTTAATAAGTGACTTGCATCAAGTAAAAAGCTTCTTAAACAAAAAATCAAATCACTCTTAAAACACTGAAACACATTCCTGAGTCAGAGCAAACATTTGAATTAAATTTTTACATTATAATCCTATTTTTAAAACTGCATTATTTTGACGGCATGAAAAGAACAATTTCATACCGCCAAAAGATAATATAACTTTATAAATAGAATTTGTGTTTAGTGTTATAACTAATTTCTTCGAGAAAATGCAGACGTAGCGAATGTAATATGCAGATATTTTAAATTATCGCCATCTATCCCAATGCTCAAAAATTTTAATCCTATCAAAATCTGAAACATCACCCTGTAACTTCCAATCAAAATTTGCTGTGATGTGAACATCACAATAACAAGGAAAACAAAAAAATTTAAGTCAATTCCTACTTAGATCAAAAAAGAAAAAAAATTGGGGGGCTTCTTTTTTAAATAGTTACAATTAATATAAATACAGTCGGACCTCTTTCTAAAAAAGTCTCTAAATCACGGGAAAAAGTTCGTTTTATGGAAAATTCATTATATAGAGGTTCATCTTTTAATATACTTTATAAACCACATAAAACAAATTTTAAATTCATAAGTACTATATATTGAAAATATTAATTATTCACGCCATTTTTTAAATTAATAAGTGTTTATTTTATATATCTTACCCATCAAAAAAAAAGAAAGAAAATAGCAAGGAAAACAAGAAAAAAGAATGTCGTAGAATACACTGTATTTTCAATATTAAGAAAATAATTTGATATTAAAATTAACGAATTTTCAGAACATTCTATAAAAAATGTTCTAAATTTTAGCATACAGGTAATATTAAACACGCACATTATTTTATAACTAGAACACGGGGACAGAGGACAACTCCACTGAGGGAGAAAGGGGATATTTCTAATGAACCAAACAATGGGGGTTAAAGGTTACATTTCTTGGATGAAACGTCCTGAACTTAATTGCTCTCGGCGAGTTAGGATCTAATAAAACCAGTTCAAGATTTATGACCACCATAAAATGTGTTAGCTTGAAATGTTCAAAACTACTTTAAAAATTGAGAGAGAAAAAATTGAATCACAAAAGAAAAAGTTCATTACATAGAAAATGCACATCGCTATAGAGAGGTTATTTGACGAAGAAAATTGTGAATTGCTCAAGGTTCCAGGAAAAAGTTCGCTGTATAGAAAAATTCGCAATATAGAGGTTCAACTGTATGTATATGCAGATGATAAATTCACAAAATAAAGTGGTAATTAATTTCAATTAATTATCATTAAAGTATCATATTGTCATCCAAAACAACCGAGTATATAAAATTTCAGTTTAACTAAATGCTTTAAAACGTGAGAAAGAACACTTTTCTAGTTTTGACACAAGTCGTCAAAAATTATACCAACGTGGCTGTATTTGTAATTCTTTCAATAATTAGTTTTAATCAATTAACTTTTATTAATTATAATTAAATTACTGTATTGTCATCCAAAATAATCATGTATATAAAATTTCAGCTCAATTTAGCACTTTAAAATGTATTTTATTAACGGTTGAAAATTCCACCTAGGTAAATAAATATACAGAGAGTGTGAGCTAAAATAGTAGGAATTGAAAACGATCAGAAACACTTCTAGTTTTAACTGCTTTAAGCTATCCAACTACCCTAAAATCATGATTTTTTTTAAAAATTGAGAAATTTTTTCTATGATTTTATTTTATATAGGCCATCTTATTAGCTCTATAAAAATACCAAGTTTTTTTATATTTTCCATTCACTGGAACTAAAACTACAAGTGTTTCAGTAAAAGCTGATACCATAACTTCACAAAGATGTCAAACTTTAAAATGCGTTAAACTCGAAATGTGTTTTCCCCAAAATCTCAGACGGAGGCAGTGATTGCTCAAAAGGTTTTTAAAAGAATTTGCTGCATTTTTTGTGTATGTTCTGTATAACAGTAGAAGTGTTTTAACCTTCAGATTTATCAATCGCTGTTTATTTAAGCAATTTCATATAATAACTAAGATAAAGTGCTCTAGTTTTTGTAAAAATTAAAATACACTGCTGGCCACCGTAAATGCAACATCCTGAAAGAAGCATGCGAATAACATGAAATTTACAACATGCATTAGCGGAGGTGAGATATGCAAATGATTAGAATTTCAATGAAGACACATTACGCGCGCTTGTGGCGCCACCTCAAAGCGCTATTTAAGGCTTGGAGATTTCAACGATTTCAAGTTCGGCAATTGTGTTTTTCTTGTGGTTTTTTTCAAAAAACGATCAGTTACGTCTCGTAGAAAACAGCGATCAGATTTTGATCAAGTATCCGAGTTCGACAGAGGAAGGATAGTGGCTTACAGAGATTGTGGATTATCTTTCAGGGAAATCGGTAGTCGTGTTGGACGAAACCAAACAACTGTACTGCGGGTATGTGACCATTGGATGCAGAAGGGTACGACGGACCGACGTGGTCGATCACATCCACCTCAGTGCACCACTTCACGTGAGGACAGACAAATTGTGCGCATGGCAGTGTCGGATCGCTCAGTCACATCACGAACCGTAACACAGCACATTGAGTCTGTAACGCATCATTCAGTGTCTGCACCATTCGACGCCGTTTACAGCAGAGTGGTCTGTCCGCAAGACGTCCATTGCTTGGTCTACCCTTGACGCCGAACCACGGACGTCTCCGCCACCAATGGTCCAATGAAAGAAGGATGTGGGTGGCAGAATGGAATGAAGTTGTCTTTACTGACGAGTAATGCATCTGTCTGCAACACTTACGATGGTCGGATTCGAGTCTGGAGACACCGTCGAGAGAGGATGCTGAGCAGCTGCGTTATGCACCACCACACTGGTCTTCCACCGAGTATTATGGTGTGGAGCGGTATTGGATATCACTCTCGCACTCTTCTAGGACGCATTGCCGGTACTTTAAACAACCAGCGCTACATCTCCTAGGTGTTGGAGCCAGTTGTCCTTCCTTACCTTCAGGGCTTAGCCACAGCCATATTTCAACAGGATAATGCGCGACCACACGTGGCACGCATTGTCCAAAAGTTCTTCGTCAATCACCAGATTGAATTGCTTCCCTGGCCGGCTCGCTCTCCGGATATTTCGCCGATAGAAAGCATGTGGTCCATGGTTGCTTAACGATTGACCCAGATTACACCCCCAGCTGCCACACCAGATCAACTTTGGCAACGTGTGGAAGCTGCTGTGTGTGGGTCTGCTGTACCCCAAGAACACATCCAAAGTCTCTTTGAATCAATGCCAAGGCGTGTGGCAGCGGTGATCTCCAACAATGGTGGCTACTCTGGCTATTGATTCTGGCAGGAACCACACTTCACAGAAGTCTATAAACTTAATCATTTGATACTTGGTCAACATGTTATCTACAAAATAAATTTTGTTGTGCTATCTCTTGTCTTTCTTGGTGTTGCATTTACGGTGGCCAGCAGTGTATCTCTTATCCTGAAGGTCATTTCAGAAAGGAATAGCAAAGTAATACATCAAAATTGAAAAATTGAGAATTTGTTCATTTACTATTGGTACAGAGCAGGTTCCGTTTATGTATTTTTTTTTTTTGTCGATTTTTACCCATTTTAGTAGTAATAATTTATTTTCTCTTTTTAATTTTAGCCTTTTCTTCTTAAAGTGTACTAAATAAATCTAAAAACCAAAAAACTCCATACCTCCATTTTTTTTAAAAAAAACAGTTGTCGCAAGCAATCGGATATTTTAAAATATATATATGTATATATTACATCAAGAATCCTTTAAATTTCATTTTTCTTTAATCTTAAAAGAAATTACGAAACCAATGAGAGCTTCTAAAACACACACCAAGATATTTCTTTACGTTCCTTAGATGCCTTGCCTGAAGAATGTTGCTTAGAAAAAATCTTTCAACTTAAATCATTTCTAAAAAAAAAATTATTTTTTTTGCGTGATTTGAAACTTTTTTTTGAAACAACAACACCCAACACTGCTTTCTATTTTTTCTTATACTGTCATCTCGGTGGCTTAGAAGCAGCGTGCCGGCCTCGTAAGCCTAAGGCTGCGGGTTCGATCCCGGCTGAAGAAGAGATTTTCTGGATTCAAAAACATAGACTCACGTGTCATATGACTATGAGGCATGTAAAATAACCTTAGAGTATCAATTTGGCTCTGTTACTCTCGGCAATATTTAGCATCCGACGAAAGCTTGAATTGAATAAATTCAAACATCCACGATTGGGTGCGGGAGCCGCCATTAGATGATGCTACCAATGAAATAGCTCTCCCACTCAGGGACCTGCTGTTTCTACTATCTGTCAAAAATGCAACCCATTTGAAAAAAAAATTATATTTGGGCAAATCAATAACTATATATCTTCTAAAATATATCGTTTTATTACTGGATTACAACCAAATCGTAGCTATACTTTTTTCATAAGCCTGTAAACATATACAAATAAAGTATTCAACAAACTTCTTCCAAATGTGTATCAGAATACAGCAACTAAGCAAAGAGTTTGTTAGCAAAAGAAGGATGCGGAATAGTCACTCACTCCAACAAATGAGAGGCTTATCACCTCCGAGAGTCAAACTTGGTTTTATGGCCTAATCCCACCAAGACAAACGTAGTTCGAACATATTAGCAATTTAAAAATACTAAACTGTTACTATTTGCTTTGGCTAAAACACTGAAACTGACTAAGTAGATTTAGATTTTGTGAAAGGAATCAAAAACTCTCTTCCCATCTACTCTGCCCCATATCATTGAATTGCATACACCTTTCTCAAAATTGTTCCCAACAAATCACAATACAGTTTCTTTTCGCGTGTTTTGAAACGTGAAATTTTCCTCTCGTTCTAAGTTTATTAAAGAGATTAGAAACAACAGCAAACGTTCAAAACTCAAAATGCTAATCTGTATTCATATGAATGAAATCCGATGACGAAATCATTAGTTTGATAATAATTTCTGAAAAGCTATCCTCGAATTTAAAATTTAAATAAATGCCGATAACTGATCAGTCACAGTTCACTCAATTGTATAAGACGTGGGAGCATTTAACTTCATTGCCGTATGATCTAGAAATACTTTATATATATATATATATATATATATATATATATATATATATATATATATATTATATATATATATATTATATATATATATTATATATATATGCACGTCTTCCTTCACGTATGCAATACCCCCCCTTCCCAAAACCGGAAAAACTTTTAAACTTCGAAAAGAGACTATAAATCTCGAAAGTACTTTCCTATCTGAAACTTAAAACAATTAAATCGAAGCTAAAAAGGTATTAAACCAAATCCTTGAAAAATTAATTTTGTTGAATATGAGATTGAGACTTAAGTTACTAATGAATTAAGGTGTATATATACATAATTATTGAAGCCAAAAAATTCAAGCTGAATAATTTTAAAATTCAATATTCAGAATAATTGCTGAGAAGTCCTAATTTTCAAATAATTTAGAAGACTACGCATAGGACACCTTTGTATCTGACCTTAGAATAAAATTACGATGCTTATTTATTGTATTACAAGGATTTTTGAGTTGAAAGGGATTAGTAATTTGAGTTATTCAATAAACAAAAAACACGAATTCATTTTTCATAGTTAAAATTTGTACAAGAAAATATTGTAAAAGATGCAAGAGAATTACTAATTTCAATCAGCGTTCAAAAAGACGTTCGATCTAATTTAATAGCAAAAAAATATAAACTTTAAAAAAATGAAGTGGCACATAAATTTAGAAATAAAAACTATTTTAAGAGCAGCATCGCGTATTTTAAAAGTATGTCACGCATTGCTAACAGTACTACCAAATAGCGTAGATGCCGAAAGAGCGATTTCAACGGCAGGTAATAAAATGACAAATAAAACAAAGAAACACCTCTGTTTTCGTTCTTTTTCTAATATTTCTACTACCGGTATTAAAAACCGGTATCAAGACCTAGAAAATACCGAATACCGGTATTGAACTTTTTGTCCGGCATTGCAATCCCTAGTCTCTACCCAAGGTCGATCCTAGGGTGTCAGCCACCCTCGTGCAAAAACCTCGAGTCACCCCTCAAGAGAATTTTTCATATTTTGACTTAAACTTAACACATTGACGTCATAACTTCATCTACCTGGATAAGACGAAAAAGTAAAACATTAATAAAAATGCAAACAGACACACAAAAAATCCCTTCTTTCCTGTACTTTTTTCCCCTAAATTATAAGGCTACTGTTGGGTGAGA